>RJWM01017557.1:0-20000 GCA_004363535.1 Dasyprocta punctata | reverse complement strand
GGCAAACCTACCAAAAGTAAGAAAGTGGTTTGTTGAGAAAATATTTGATTAATTTTCTGTCCTTTGAACATTTTCATGGAAAAGCTCGTGAACCACAATGCTTCTTTTCTAATTATGAATTTCTCACTTTTATAAAATATTATGCTATAATGACCATCTTATTTAATGTCAAGTAGGTGCTCATTTATAGCTATCAAAATGCTTGAAAAAGAAAAGCATAAGATTTATTTTGGCTTTGGACAGCTTATTCAGTAAACACTTTTTTATTTGCTCATTTGTAAGGATAAAGTGAAGAATAAAATCTAATTTATTATTTTATTAGAAGTCGGTATCAGAGGGATGCAGGACTGTGGATTTAAGAAATCTGTAAATCTCTTTAATAAAGGCCTGGGGAATTATTAGCAAGAACAAATGTAAAACGCTTGACAGTTACGTTTCTAAAAGAAAAACACAATAATCTCATTAAAGAAATTACTGACAGCAGCTCACAGATGTTAATGGTTGAAGAAACAAAGGACACACAATATCAAAAAGCAAATTACATTTTTCCTCTTTTAGAATTTTACTATCGATCTATCTTACTGAACATATCAAAACAATGTTTCACTTTTTCACTCAGTACTGGACAATTTAGAAAAAATATTTTTATATCATGGCCACTAAAATTTAAACTCAAAGAATTGTTAAATCCTTAAGGAAAGATGTTCATTTGAAAGTGCAATATATATAAAAATAGATATAATTAGTATATAATATATGTAGAAATATATACTATATGTATAGAAATAGATATAATTGTATTGAAGGCTATAGAGAGATATATGGTAAATTCATGGCTTTAAGAATTTTATTTATTCTTCTCTTTTTTATACTCAATTTCTCTTACAATCTTTAACAAGGAGTAAACTATATGAAGGTGAAGAACAGCCCAAAAAAGACGGAAGGATTTTTCCATGATAGGAAAAATAGCAATTGTAAAATATCACCTGCATTATTTATTTCCCTAATAATCTTGCATTCTAACAGAGTAGGTGATTTGGGTCTGTTCAGGTTTGTTTAGTTCTTTTCCAGATAGTTTGTGAAATATGCCAAATCATACTATGCATCCCGCTGCCTTGCACTGTGGTGAATATTACTCATTTGGATCGAAATTAAGAAAGACAGTTTGTACACTTAATTCTTTAATCTTTCACCTGAGCCTCTTAAGTGTTTCAGTGTTCTAGAAGCTGCCCACTTCTCTAAGATGTAGTAAATATTCAATTATGTCCATTTTGTACTTGAGAAAATGAAAGCACTTAGAGACTACTGATCAGAATAATGTTTTCAAATGTGTTAATGCAACTAGACAATCTTAAATCCTAGGCAGAGACCCACTGGGCACACTGCCTGACAAAGACCTCAGCAGTCAGAATCCGAATCCCAGATGCCCACAGTGTGGGAATTTAGACAAGCCGCTGATTAATACTCTTCCTGCATTTCAATACATCTAAATTCAACATGCAAAGCTGTACATTTCAGGTGCAGCTTCTTTGATAGAAGAGAATATGCAGAGAAATAGGAGTGCCTTAATAATAATATTTTAATACATTATGCCTTAACATTGTATCAAATTAAAATATAACAAAAATAAAATAGTGAATACAAATACTATTTTTCATCACAAACTGAGAGGTATATAAGCTACTGGTCAACCCATTTAGTCAATTTTGTCTACTAGTCTTCATTTGCCAAAGTAAAATTTTACTGAAAATCTGTATGATTTATAAACTAAAATATTTGATGTAACTTGGAAAGAATTCCAGGATTTTAATTTTTCATGTTTTCATTTGTATTCTCAAAATTCAAGTCATTTAATTATTTTATCTTCAGATTATAAATTGCTGCTACAATAAAAGAGAGGCTGTAGAGTGAAGGAAAGAACAGTTGTCTAACGGACAGAGTCAAAAAATGAGAGTGAGAAAGAGAGAGAGGAATTTTGGGCATGTGAAACTATCTAAATAGCTTGTCCATTTTACTTGTGAAAAATAAAATTTCACAGAAATATTTTTGTATATGTCTTATTGCTAATCTTAAAATACTTTTAATGAACCAAAGTCTCTTGCAAGGAACCAAAATAAATTTATATGGCTGGCTACTAATGCACCACACTGGTATAAAGTGTTCCTAACATTATTTTTCAGGAACCTGAGTCAGAAAAAGTTTTATTACTATCTAATAAACATAATTTACATGTAGCAAAGACTACTTCTTGAACACTAGCCTTTATTCTCTTTAAGAATTAAAATAAAAGTAAGTGAAAGTATCCCCATTCCTGGAAACCTGCAAATGACAAGACTGGAAATTTCTCATTTCCCCAGAATCCTTCTGGTGCATTAGGAAAGAAGAATTGACACAGAAGAACATGGACACCAGTTTGCTTTTTCACAGTGCCCAGAAAAGAAGATGTTACATTTATGTAGTCCCACTATATGCTTTTAAGATGTTGCTTCATCTGATCTGAAAAAAGAAATACTTTATTCTTTAGTTTCAGATTATGAGAAAATAGTATGGATGCTTCTCATGCACTGGAAGCTCAGTTTCCTCTATAATTAAAATCTTGCACTGATATGTTTCATTTGTTATGACTATTAAGCCATATTGATACTTTGCTATGAACAGCAGTTCCACTTTATTCAGAATGTTACCTTTAACTTAATGTCAATTCTCTGTTCTAGGAGCACATTCAGGATACCACATTACATTTAGTTGTCATTTTTTCTTAGGACTCTTTTGGCTGTGACAGTTTCCAGTCTTTCCTTATTGTTGATGACACTGACAGTTTTGAGGAATACACTGGTCTGGTATTTTTTTAGAATATCCCTTTGATGGAATTTTCCTGATGTTTTTCTCATGTTAGACTAGGATGCCTCATTTGATTTTAATCATAATCTTATTGGGTTGATATTTTGTAAGTTAACAAACTGAAGTGGACAGAGTTGAAGTAAATTAGCTCAGCTACTCAGGCAGTAAGAAATCCGTGATGCCCATTCCTGTGTGGCTCTCTGTGGTACTGTTTTTGTAGCTGTTATAGTCTTAGGTTTAAATGCCCTGTGTTTGTTTATTTATTTCTAAGGGCTTAATTTGTTTTCCCATGTGAAAGGTGTCTAATTGCCTGCTTTGCCAATGGAAAAGTGAATAAACAGATAAATACAATTGCACAGCAATATGAAATCAGTTTGGATGTTTAAATAAGGAAAAATATCCAGCCTCATGGTTCGTTGGTTGTTAAAATAATTAACATCTTTCCACAGACTCCACTGGAGTGCTTTTTTTCAGGGTCAAGTTAACACCAGAAAACTAGCCATGCCTTCCCCTTCTGCATCCAAATCCAGGTTAGAAAAAATCTGGGAGACCTTTAGAATAATGTGTATTTCAGGAACCAGATTACTATATCAGACATACAAAATTATTTAGTTTCCTTAGGTGGCCAAATGGACAGTTTCTGGGAGGTTAAAACAAGCAAAGCCAGATAGGTGGTGGTGGGAAGGTTCACTTCACCTTGGGTACCATCTTTTTTCTCTCCCTCCTTGTCCACTAACATCCAAGACTGGGCTTACTGACCAGTTGATGAAGTATGAATGGAAATAAAAGACAAAACTACTTCTCTGAGATATCTCTTTTAAGTTGCTGCTTTTGTGTAGATGCAGGTTGGGTTAAGACAACTGGTACCTCCATACGAAAGCAGAACTGATCGAAGGAGTTGGCTTGGGAGTGTCTATAGTTAACAAGGGTGTAACTTCCAATGTAGACAGCTCAGTCTCTGGGAGTGTGGCCCTTACATCAGTAGGTCTGAATTGAGATCTACTCACCTATGTCTAGCAGTGTGAAACCCAAATAATAAGCTTTGCCAAATAAATGTTTATCAAAGGACATTTAGCTAATTGAGGACATGCCAGTTTCTATGTATCCAAAAATAAATCACACAGAAGTACCTGCTGTCTGTAGAAGATGGAGCAGTAATCAAACTGTAGTGTAACAGAGGCAATAATCAAGTTAGCCACAATATGCTAAGCAAGTGCTCTTTTGGGAGTATTCAACAAAGCGTCATGGAAGCAAACCTATGGCTGTGCTGGTTACACCATCTTGCTGCAAACTATGGGAAAAAATCACGTGACCTCTGAGTTTGGCTTTCATTTTAAAAAAAGAGCCTAACTAATGTTAAAGTTCATTAAATATGTGTCTGTTGGAAAATGCTACTGGGTGCTAATTGTTTCAGAATGGTTTTTGGAACATTGTCAGACACATGGTTAAATTTTCAAGTTGGGCACAGTTTGGGACCTATGTAATTAACCATCCTTACTCATAAACATATTATACACATAGACATATATATTGGTCTAGTAGCTATGGTAGCACAACAAAGCACCATAAAAATTAGTGATTAAAATAGCATTTGCTATGCTCACAGATCTGAAATTTTGGCTGAGAATGGTGGCAATGGCTTGCCTCTGTTCCACTCATTATCTGCTGGGGCCTGGGCTCTTTTGAAGCCCATTCCTGCACGTGTTGCAGCAGGGTCTCAAATACTTGGAAAGCTAGGAAATCCTGGCTGTCTTTAAGCATCTACTTTTACCTCTATGAGGCCTCCATACATGGTCTTCGGTGTGGAGATGCAGAGTTCAAGGGAGCTCATAGTGAGGGATAGCTATGTCATCTTTTTTTACTTGTACATAAGAGTCATGCAGTGTTATTTCCACTTCATACCTTTGTTAAAAGGCAAGCTCCCACCCAGGAGGAGAGGAGCTAGAATCCACTTTGGTACAGAAGAAATCAAAATAGTTTCGAAATACAGTGAAAATTCAGTGAATAGCAGAACTTTCTGCATGATAGCATTTAATTTGAACATAGGGTTTCATTTGACCATTTAGTTTTGTATAATCTACCATTTATGGCAGGTGAGTAAGTTGGCTAATACCTAATTAATATGTTAAGGCCTATGCAAAAGAATGATGGTTGCTTCCTTCTAATGGTAATTCCTGGAAAAGTTAACAGCCTGTGAGTCATAACTACTAACAGTATTTAAACAATAGCTATATGCATTACCTGTACCATGCAAATACTAATACATTCCATATATTTAATCTCATTCAATTCTTCTAGCAAGTCTATAAGGTAGGTTCTTATATTATTCCTGTATTGTGAAGGAATTTTCCCAAGCTTGAGAAGCTGTTTTCACCAGTGGTTCTCAGTCCAGAGACTTAGGTCTTTATGGCTATACTAAAGTCTGAAGATCACAATTGCCTAGGCATTTTGAGTGACAAACTTCTTCACTTTATTTATATGAACCATCTTTCCAAAGGCCGTGCAGTATGATGACTTATGCTAAAGTTTGTTTTGCCTTTTCATTTTTTGTTCGTATTTTTTGTTTTTTGATTTGGCAGTGCTGCGGGTTAAACTCATGACATTGTACTTGTTAGGCAAATGCTCTACCATTCAGCTACATCTTCAGTTCTCATATTTTATTTTTATTGTGACCTAATACTGTTTATCTGGAAATTGAGGAAGTCTGCACAAACTGAATCAAGGAAAATCTGTGCTCAACTTTGATATCCCAGCTTAAAAATTATTAAAATATTACTGGAGATTTCTGAGGCCCAACAAAGCTAGGAAATCACAGATTACTGTGTTTTCTGACTGGTAGAAATCAAAGCACCTTGTTGTCTACTGTGTTTTGATTAATACTTGCATTCTAAATGGATACCAGGAAATCCATAAAGAATATAGAGAATTTGGTTTGAAATGTGTGTATTCACCTGTAGATATATTCTTTTTTCTGCATTACATAGTGCTTTTTCAAAAAATACCTGAATCATTTTACATCTCATTTTTGCATATCACTATGTATTCTGATGAAAGTCATTATGATGCAAGCAACGAAGAGGGAAAAACTTTCTGCGAAAGGCACTCTTCTACTCTCCCTCCTGCTCAACTTATTATTAATCATGTTAGCAATAAAATGGCTCTCATTCAGGGCCCAGCAGGGCTGTCTCCATCCTGGGAGGGGACCCGGGTGTTTCCAGAGACTCCCACTGTGAGGCGGAAGTAGCTGCTGTGTGCTCAGCTGCCCAATTAGGTCATGGGACAGCCTGGGGAATGAAGAAATAAGGGTGTCAGGTGACCTGGCGTTCAGGTAATCAGTGTGAAACTAAGGGAAAGGTGATGATTAAAAAGAGGAGACCAGAATATGGGGGCATTATAGCTTTATAAATGAAAGTCATTTGAATAATCTCATATAAAAGACCCTGGTTTTCTATCCTCCTCCACACAGGTAGATATCTTTGTAGGTTCAAAATTTTGTGTAGAAATACATTTGGCCCAAACAATACTCTTTCTATGCTATTTGGAGACTAGGGAACCAGTGAGTCTGATATCTTCCTTACTTACTATGCTCTCACTGTCTCCAAGAATCAAATCATATATGATTTTTAATGATGAAGGTGCTCAGTGTATTCCTTCAGTGAGCTATATGGAGTTCTTAGAAGGTGTAAGCTACTGGGGAATTGAAGATGACGAGAACTTGGCTACTGTTTTTCAGGCGAAATGGACCAAAGCCTAGGAGTGAGTCCAATGTGACTAATGCTGCAGCAGACATGCACACTCACTAGGTGGTACAGGTGCAGCCTGGGACTATTGGAGAAGATTCTTTATAGCGATTGACTTGACTTTGGAAGACAGAGTCAGAAAGCCTCCAGGATGGAGTGTGGAACAGGTTAGAGGACAGAGCACTTTGAGATGTGATGAATAGCTTGAGGTTTCTGGAACTGAGGATGTGTGGCATGGCAGAAAGGCTGGCAAGAGTGCCCAGGCAGGAGTGAGAGAAGCCTGGTATCCCATGGTGTGGAGAGCCCTCCATCATGAGCACTAGCTCTTTTTTCATAGTAATCCACTGGATTCACAGTGGAAATCTCAAGTGTATCTTTTCCATGCCTCAGTATTCTCATCTGCTAAATGGGGATAATTAATTTGATATTTTATTCCTATTGTCAGTGCTGTATTCATAATTTCATCATTGCTTCCTATACTAGTGCAATAATCTCCAGACTAGCCCACCTGAATTCAGTCTTTCTTTCTTCTTTATGATATTAAAAGCAAACAAAAATTTTATAAAAATTAATAACAAAAGTAAAAAACGATTATCACAAAAAACATTATCATCCATCTTCAGCAGTTCTTTAATTACTAAAAAATAAATTCCAAACTTTCTAAAAAGGCAATTTATACTTTCCATCACTGATTACAATTTATTTTTTATATCAATATCTCATACCCATGCTTTTTGGGTTGTGTGACCTACACTATTCTGGAGTTGATATGATACTTGCATCTGGGTTATTCTCTTTCTGCTAATATCTCCTTATCTAGTTCTCAAGATCCAGGGCAATGCTATTTCTTAGAATCAGAAACAGTATCTTCAGGTTCTGAATTTTTTTTTTGAAATTTTTATTTTAAAGAGAATAAAATCAAGCAAAATAAAACAGAGTAAAGCCAATCAAAACAAAACAGTGTATGTACACAGGACTTCAAAACAAGATAACAGGAAATCAACAGTGGTTACTATAATGCCTCTTGTCTTCAAAATAGCTGCCCATAACTTCAGACATAGTGAAAACAAAACAGAACAGAACCAATAAAAACAAAACAATGAACACAATAAAGGACTTCAAAATAAGATAATAGCAAATCCAAAATGGCTACCATAATATATCTTGTTATCTTTGAAATAGCTGCCCATGCTATCAGATACAGTAGAATCAAGCAAGAAAAAACAGAATAAAACCCAACCAAACAAAACCGTGAAAATGATACAGAACTTCAAAACAAGATAATAAGGAATTAACAATGGCTACCACCTTCAGAAGAAGATCCCCATAGATGCTACATTGTGTATTATCGT
Organism: Dasyprocta punctata; assembly: GCA_004363535.1. Taxonomy (NCBI): domain Eukaryota; kingdom Metazoa; phylum Chordata; class Mammalia; order Rodentia; family Dasyproctidae; genus Dasyprocta; species Dasyprocta punctata. The sequence continues at coordinate 12,067 of RJWM01017557.1, read as the reverse complement.
CTGGATAGATGATCAGACTACTGGTCTTAGGCCTGCAAAGTCAGTGAAACACTAAACATTACAAGCATTAAGCTGTATTTTATCTCAATAGCTATCATTACAGCCTATGTTTCTCCAGATCAGCTGATCGCTTACAGGGGTAGGGGAGGAACCTTGGCTCTTCTTGTCTCCCAGACCACATGCTGGAAAGGGCTGGCATCTGGTTCTTTCCTCAGTAGCCTGCACATGGCGCTGACTCACAGGGAGGGCTTGACTTCTTGTTGACTTCTTGTTCTCCTTCCCCGCAGTCCATGAATGGCTCTGACTCATAGGAAAGGGCTGGCATCTGGCTCTCTTCTCTGTGGCCCATGTAGCTTCTGAATTCTCAAGTGGCCAGCATAAAAATTAAAAGACCCTACCCAGAATCCCCATTTCACTATGACAGTTATGAGATTTTGACAAAACACAAACCTCTCTAACTCAGAGTTTTCTCATCCACAAAACAGGTAAAACAAATGTAATAAATCTACTCTATACTAAGATTTCATATTTTAAATGACAGAAAGCAGGAAAAGAGCTTTTATAAAATCTGCAAGTATGCATTAATGTGAGTTTTGGTGTAGAGCTTTCAAAAGTAAAGAATAAAAACAATTATGAGCAGAAATTAAGTCCTTATATAAGACCATACACCGACTGTATGATTATGGGAAAGTTCCCAAATCAAACTCTGAATATATTATTGATTTTGGAATTTCATTAATACTCCATGCAACATGTCATTGTGAGATGGTTCAATGAGATGGTACATGTGAAAGCAATTTGAAAAGTATAATACTTTATAGCTGCACAAATATTAGTTGTCATTATTTGTTCCTTAAATCACCATGACCATTCTCTAGTCCATTGGATTTACGTGGATGTCTTACAACATGTCTGAATTGTAAGAAACTTGAGCATGAGTCTTTAATCATGTTTATTCTTTCACAGAATTAAAAAGTGAAGCTCATAAAGTCAATGTTTTTCTTATCAAAGCAGCACTGTGCCTGTTCTGCAGGGAACAGGGTGAACTCAGGTAGGGCTGTGCTCCCTAGTCACAGTGCATTTTCTCTGCCCAGACATTGTTACCTATGTGGCATTGTGGTGACAGTCTAGCTTATCTCTTACATATATTTTATTCTCAAACATCTGAATCATTAGGCGAAAATTCCTTTGCCCTTGCTCTTCCTTATCAGTAGAATTTGTCCTCAGAGTTTTATAATCACAATTTCCCACGTTGCTATAGTTGCAGCCGTCATTTTCATCCAATGTTCCCGCTCTGGTATCTAACCCTGCGATGGACCAGTATTTTCTTTTACATTATGACTCACTGGAAAAATTCAATTTTCACATCTGTCTGGTGGATTTTGACTGATATTTTGCTCTCTCTATGTTGATATTACTGGGAATTCCATGCATGTAAAACTGAATAGCGCAGAATGAAAACCAAATGTTAAACTTTAGCTGTAACACATGGAGCTTCTTTTCCTATCACATGATTATTTTTAGAAGTTATTCTTATCACTCAACACATTTTACATAGTTTTTGCATGGTGATGGCTTTGATTAAGTCACACTGATCCCGACGGAGAGGCAGAGCCCTGGAGGTGCTGCACACTACCCTGCAATGCTCCCCGATAATGCTTCCACTCCATTTTTTATGAGTCATGTGTAGTTCTTCGGAATTTATGAAGTTTTTCCTTTTCTATTTGGTCTTCATAATAATCCTGTGTAGGACAAGAGAACAGCCATGAAATGGTGTTTAATGCTGTTAAAATTTCAAGTTGAGATTGTTGATCTTCAATTTTCAATATCCTTTCCAGCACTCGAAAATTAAGTCGCTAGTGTTTTAGCTATAGAATAAAGATGCTTATATCTTCCCTGTCTGCCTTCAAAACCATTAAAAAAAATTGAAGGAAACAGTACTGAGAAAATGCTCAGGAAACTACAAACCTTTATTTCTTTACTATTGCTGGGGTGCATTTATTTCACAAAAGTTCCCTGGAGGAGGACGTCCTTCTTGAGAGGGAGTATCTTATAGTGAGTGTTAAAATGAAGATGTGAAGTTAGAATATGTCAGTTTTCTCTCTACTTCTGCCTACTTAAGCACTGGTCAAGTTACTTAAATCCTTTGTATTTTAGTTGCTTGGTCTGCAAATTAGAGACTATAGAATTGATATGAAAATTAAATGTGTTATATACATAGAGTACTTTAAATAGTCTCTAGGACATAGAGAGTGCTGTTTACTTGCTAGGTTTCCTATTAGCTGTTGTTGTCACCACTGTGTTCTGTGCTATAGAGGATCAACACATTTTGTCAAAAGCATTTTAAAGCAACCAACATACAGCAAGTATGATTACTGACAACAGAAACTGTTGAATCAATTTTCCTTACCATCTAGTAAGATCATCGATGCTTGTAATGGTGACTGAGTCATGCAGAAAAGTTAAAAATAAGTTCAGAAACTGTACACCAGATAGATAACAATAAGAATTTCCTCTATGACGTGAGTATCAGTTATGAAGTACTCTGTAGTGCACTTTTCCATGTAGTCATTTTAATCACACAGAGCTGCACATCGTACATCACTCCAATGTGCAGAACAGAAAACCTAATATTGAGGGAGCCTCGCTAGTGGAGGACACCACGTAGTGTGTACATGTAGGAATCCAGGCTTTTTGAATTAGGCACATTTTACATCACCCTTAATTTTCTCAGCTGTCTGACACACCACTATTTTAATACTGCCATGAAATCACTACTATTTTTCTGTTTATCTTCCTGACCAAGAGGAGTAGTAGTGAGAAACGAAAATGAGGAGGAGAATAACATCCCTGGGCCACATAATGAGGTACCTGGAGTGGGGCTCCATCACTCTTTCCTGGAGTTGGTGCATTGGGGGCATCAGCTCGGGCGGAGTTAGCCATGACTGTGCAGATAGTATGTGCCGAGAAGAGGCTATAGCACAACGGAACTTCAAAGCCAGGTCCCTCCTAGGGCAATTGCTTTTTCGCATGGAGCGGCCTAGGTCTTGAATGAAGCAGCTTTGCTTTCCAAGAGCCACATGGGAGAAAACTCCTGATCATTCAGCAATGATGATCTTTTAGTAAAGTGAAAAGTCTTTGTCAGGATGGCACCAGGTCTGCCATTTCATGCCTTAGTTGCATTTCTCAAAATGTCAATGTGAACTACAGATTCTTCTTATTAAAATTGTAATGGCTGCATATTTACTTCAATATTTTCAAGAAAACATAACTAGTATTTGTAACAAGGGAAAGGCAAATATTCCCCAGTAAAATTATATTAAATAAAACACAGGTTGATTATTTAAAAGACATTATGTAAATAAAATACAAAATGGTGAGTGGACATGGCAAAATTACGGAAGGAAATTATGGGAAGGAACAAATTACAATGAAGTATAGTTACAGGAATCAAAATATTAAAGAACTAAATTGTGATAAAATAACATATATACCCTTTAAGAAATTAAAATACCTAGTTCTAGAGGCAGGTTCAATAATAATTGCAATTTTCAAATAACACCAAACATAAACACTATTTTGACACATCTTCAGCAACTGTCTAGTGATATAAAAATGTCTGAGCTTTCTCTTGGTTCCAAAGTCTTTGGAACTGCTAATACCACTATTCTTCATGGCCTGTATTCATAATTGAAGGAAAAATACATCTCAGAACTTGGTAAAATTAGATAAGCTAATTTCCCTTCAAACATTCTTTGAGCCAAGAATTTCAGTCAAGTGTCCAAATAAACTGGGTTCAAATCTCACTGCTAGCATGCCACAGGTGTATCACGACTCAGGTTCCTAAGTCCCTGAAAGAGATAATGATAAGGAGAATTTACAGAGCTCCTTGGTATCTAGTGTGAAGATTATGCAAATAAAGTATTTGGCACAGTGCTTAGAACAATGACCAACTAAGAGTTATGAGGTTGCTTCTTGTGGCCCAGTGATGACCATTCAGCCAGCAGAATCCCCATTTTGGCTAACTATCAGACATATACTTATTTTTATACCTTTCACCAAAAGGCCTCACATGAAAGGATTCCATTTTCCTGGAGAAGACTGGGGATCCCACTATCACAGATTTGCTTTCCTTTCTACTTTGCACGTGGTGACTCCGTTTCAGCACATATGTACAGAAGAAGAGAAATGTGGATATTACATACATCTAGTGATTTTATAAGATACAAGAATGGGGAAAGATGAAATAGGCAGAGACAGTGTCTGAAACAATAAGCACCAGACGTGATGGAATAAAATAGGGGAACAGAATTTACAGAGGTATTTTATGAGGAGAGAAGTTACCAAGGTATTTTTCAAATGTACTTTACTGTGTTATTGTAGTAGCTTGGAACAACTCTGTGAAACATAATAGTTCCCTATTATGGGTTAGAGACATGCAAACTTCCTCACATTGTACTCCACTTTAATGCTTTTAAAGTGAGTGAGTTTAATATTAAAAATGAAAAAAAAATGTGCAAGTAGATTTTACCTAATGGGAATTTGTCCATTTTCCTTTTCTGTAAAAACCTTGCATCACAAATGAGGTTTGGGGAGAATTCAGATAAAAGAGTTTGAAAATAGTTATTGATGAGATGTGATCCTTACTGTTAAGTAGAAACCAGTTTTCCTGAATGGAAAGTTAACAGTGCACACTGCTTTTATTATGGGACTGATAATACAAGTCTTGGAAGAGGATGATATATGTGAAGAGAAGTCCGTGGAGAGGACATTATGATATCAAGACAATGACAAAACAAATTTCAATGCAAATCTATAGAGACCATATTACAATGTCAAGGCGATGGCAAAATGGAAGTCTAGAGAGACCATTTTACAATGTCAAGACAGTGGTAACACAATGTCACTGGAAGATTACTGAGACCACACTGCCATGTTAAATTACGATGTCAAAACATTACCATCGCAAGTCTTTAGAGATCATGTACCTCTTTTAAGATAATAACAAAACAATAGAATTTGAAATAGCAAACAATGGAACAAAAGAATTTTATGTAACTTCCTGTTACTATCAAGAAATGGTGGTAAAAATGTAAAGGCAATTCAAAATGTTGTTAAAGAAACAAACAATGACATGCTATAAGATTGCATAGTACATTCAGTTAGCATTTGATTTAATTCTTGCTTTCAGGAAAGTAATGCTCCTCAAGTAATTATACAGAATTAAGGTTAGAAAGCAAGTTTAGCCGAGGTCTGATAGAAGAAGAGAGGAATGATACTGGGAATTACTCAGGCCACAATAAGTTTACTTATAAATTAGAATCTCCTCTTCTTGATATGAATTGCTCAATGTTTTAATTATTCAGGTGAATTGTATTCATGGCATGAAGGTCATAAATCCTTGGTTTCTGATTCTGCTTTGTCTGTGATCTTCATTTGTGATGTAGCATTGATCACTTCCTTCTGGGATTCAGCCCACACTCATTACTAACTGTCAATCACCTACTAGGTGCTGGATGGCATTGTCGGCAAAATGAACTCTTCCTATCAGACAAGAAGACTAACTGTTGCTATGAGATGCTGTTAATGAATGTGATGTGGAGAGAAGGCTTTCTAATCCAGGCCCTGCTGAACCTCTAGCTTAGTGGATTTGAGCATTGTGCCTGATGGTGTTATCTGCAGGGTCCACTGAGGATGTATATGTAGCTGCTTCCACCTACACTCTAGAGAGCTGGAACTGGATTTCCAGCTGTACACTCTGAGCAAGTAACTGAGCTCCTCTGGGTTTCTCCATCCTCATAATGAAAGCAGCCATTGTGACCTCACATATGCTTCCCTAGTTCTAAATTCAGTCATTAGAATTAACTAAAATGTTTATGGCATATGTGAAACATTAACTGTCTCAAATATCGCCATAACCAATTTCAAAATAGGTGCCATTCTTCTTTTTTTATTTCATGAAAAAAAGCAAACTTTCAAACAAATTAATAAGAAAATAACAATAATTAATACACTGTGTGTCATTGTTTTCAAAATAGTTACTCAGAGTACAAGACATAAACCAAAAGATTTTTGCAAAATAGAAGCAAACAGATAATAACACAAAATATTCTTTTCAACGATCTAAGATAAACTACTAGTATAAAAGAAACAAATTAGCATTTTCATTAAAAATTTTTGAAACAATGAAATACGTAATTCAGGAATGTATTTGAAATTCTGACTTTCTATTTGTCTGCCTTCTATTTTTCTCTTTATTTGTATATCCGTACATTTTTTTGCTATTCTTTAAAATTTCATCTATTTAGAGATTCTTAGAAATGAAGTTTCACAGGTCTTAAAGTTAAAATAGTAGCTATGACTATATAGGTTGTATAGGTGAATATATTTCATGCCAATAAATTAAATCTCTCTCTCTCCTTATATATATATATTATATATATATATATATGTGTGTGTGTGTGTGTGTGTGTGTGTGTATTCAAGTATGTGTATCTAGTCACACTATTAGTTTAGAAACAAAGATGATGAGAATAGCTAAAAATATTATAGAACATCTCAGCAACTTGGAAGCTCTAGACAACCTCTGAAGGGATGGCACAATTAGAGGAACAAACGATATTAGTAATTCTCCCCGCCCCTGCTTTTGAACATGGACCCACTGGGGACTCAGACTTATAGTATTCCTTTAGATGTTAAAGGTAGAGCACAATTGCTTCTATTAATTTAGCATGTATTAGATGTAGACTTTTTTGCACTTTGATCAGATTTCTAAAATCCCTACACAGCTGTTACATGCTTTTTCAGAAACAGACGCTGAGAGCAAGACAGTTACATTGCTGACAAGTGCCTGAGTCAGGAGTGGGCTCTGGATTTATCTTTAAGAAAGTCTTTCAATAGTACCGTATTTCTGTGTAGCTTTTATTCGTATGGCCAAGCTACTCAGACTAGCTCCTCATCTCGTCATGCTTATGGCTTATGTATCCTGAATCTGGGCATTTATATCTGTTATCAGCTCTGGAAAAATTCTTTCTCTTTCTTCCTTCCTTCCTTTCTGCCTTCCTTCCTTCCTTCCTTCCTTCATTCCTTCTGAGAAAAAAGACACAGAAAAGAAAAACAAAAAGCAAAAGAGACAAACAGCAACAACAAATCCAATACAATAACAATATAGGTTTACAAAACAAGATGATAGGAATTTGACAATGGTTGTAATATTACATATTGTTGCCTTCAAAAGGGTTGTTTAGATTAATAGATACAGACGTGCAAAATTGATCTAATCATATGAGTATTGATTGTTCTTTTCCAATAACTAATACAGTTAGTAGTACAGTCATTTTAACTATCTTATGTGTGTATATATATACAAATTTATGTCTTTTTCCTTTTCCCTTCCTTCTTTCCTCCTTTCCCCTATCCCAATTACTGGAAAGAAAAATTCTTAACCTTCATTTTTTAAAATACTACTTCTCTCACATTTGCCTTTACCTCATAGAATTTTTGGCTTTCTCATTCTAGCTTCCACATTCTTTTGTCTCTTCATATTTTCCTTATGTTTATTCCTCTGTGTGGCATTTGGGGTCATTTTGTCAGATCTTTCTTCTAATTCTCAATGCATCTCTTCAACTTGGTTGATTCTATCATTTACTTGTATGCTGTTTAAATTGGTTGTAATTTCAAAGACTGCATTTTAGTTTTTATTTAGATATACTGTGTTTACAGCAGCTTTAATCATAATTGCCCAAACTTGAAAACAACTAAAATATGGCAGCATTTGCTTGAAAATTCTTTGATGGTTTTTCCTTTTTGCCAATGCACACTTCTTAGACATATAAATAAATATTCTGTCTTGGCATGTTAACCCCTGAGGCTCAGTCTCCTGCATAGATCGCTCCAGTTCATCTAGCTTTCCTGTACCTAGTTCAAGTTTTACAGCTATTCTGAATTCTTCACTGGTCTGGTTTGTTTATTCTCTGCTTTGGTATCTACAATCCTTTCTATCCAGTGGTTAGGACAACAAATATTCCTTCTGTCACCATAAAATTCATTATAAATTTTTAATTGTTAATTTACTATGCTTCTGTCTCTTTTTTCTTTATATCATAAGGAGAGGATGTACTCAGAAATGTAAAAGATATATTTATTGACCATCTATATTTCTTCTTCTGAGAAGTATCTGTTCATTTCAGATGCCAATTTTTTGAGTGGGTCTTTAAATTTGAGGGGTCTAATTTCTTTTAGTTCTTTATATATGCATATATTCCAGATATTAGTCCTTTGCCTGAGGAGTAGCCAGAAAAATGTTTTCCCATTCTGTAGGGTGTCCCTTCCCTCTGTTAGCAGTTTCCTTTGTGGTGCAGAAACTTTTTAATTTAACGTTACCTCCTTAGTTAGTTCACGGTATTTTTCTTGTGCAACTGAAGTTTTATTCAGCAGGTCTTTGCCTATACCTATGTCTTCAGGAGTTTTACACATTTTGTTTTTCAGCATATTAAGCATTTCTGTTCTAATGTTCAGATTTTTTGAACCATTTTGATTTTAGTTTAGTGCATGGTGAGAGATACGGGACTAGTTTCAACCTTTGGCATGCAGAGAGTCAGTCTTTGCAGCACCATTTGTTAAAGAGGGTGTCTGTCCTCCAGCAAAGAGATTTGGCCCCCTCTACAAAGATAACATAGGTGGATGTGCCTGGCCTGATTTCTATATCTTCTATTCTGTTCCATTGATCCACAAGTCTCTTTTTGTTCTTGCGTTTTCTTTTCTTTTCTTTCTTCCTTTTTTTTTTTTTTTTTTTTGGACATCACCATGTTGTTATTATTGTTGTTGTTGTTGTTTATCATTGCAGCTTCATAGTATAACTTAAAGTCCAGGATTTTGATGCCCCTGACTTGACTTTGCTGCCCAGAATTGCTTTTGCAATTCTAGGTCTCTTCCATTTCTATACAGATCTTAGAGTTGTTTTCTCCAGTTCTATAGGGCATGTTATTGGTACTTTCAAGAAATGTAAATTAAAGCAACACTAAGATTCCATCTTAATCCAGAAGGAATTACTATCATCAAGAAATTAGCCAATAACAAACACAAGTGAGGCTGTGGGGAGAAAGGAATGTCTCTCCATTGCTGATGGGACTGTAAACTGATACAACCACTATGGAAAACAGTATAGAGATTCCTCAAAAAAGTAAGAATAGAAATTCCATTTGACCCAGTTAGTCCCTTTCTAGGTATCTTCCCAGAAGAGTTAAAGGCATCATACCACAATGATGTAGGCATACACATGTATAGGAGTGCAATTAACACTAGCTACATCTTGGAAACAGCCCCTATGTCCTTCAGCAGATAAATGGATGAAGAAAATGTAGTACATATACACAGGGAAGTAGTACTCAATCATTAAGAAGCAATAAATTTGTATCTTTTATAGGAAAATAGATACACCTTGATATGCAAGACTAAATATCACTTGGTTTGTCTTATATGAAAATCTCAATATATATAAAATATGAAATAGATGGATAATAGGAGACAGAAAGAGAGAGAGGCAGAGAGAGAAAGAGAGAGAGAAAGACAGAAAAGGTATTATAATTCAGTGTGGACAGTGTATCTAAAAATGTACCTTGATTTAGTACAATTGTCTTACATTTTTTATATGTTCTTTGGTCTGTTTGTCTGATTTTCAATCTATATATATATGATAATTAACTTTACAAGTTCTTTTAAGACAAATAAATGAATCTGATGCTGGAAAAATTAAAAGAGATAAAGTGAGGGGGTAAAGAAGGGAATTGAAATACGTTATATCCATGTACTAATGCCCTGTGATCATTTTGTACTGCAAATGTGTACTAATAAAAGCAAATAGAAAAACAAAAGAAATTTACAAGATAAATGTATAGTAAACTAGTGTACACGAAATTGTACTTAATGACACATAGATATCAGAACCCAAGGAAATTTGATAGCTGCAGTTATGCATAACTCTGACCTACTTACTGCAACACTTCATCCTTTTTCCAGTATCTAGTTGTTTGTCCTTTTTCTCCATCTAGCTGTTATGTTAGTTTGGAAATAAAGCTTGTGAATGAAAGGAATACAGTACAACTGACACGAGTTTGTTAATTATCGTTGATATGCTAGTGCATCCTAGAAAATTTAACAATCCTCTACACCAAGCATGTGCATTTGGAAACCTATGTCAAAATACTAAATGCGACAAAACTTACTCTGCTGACAACAGTCCCACTTTCAGCAATAATTGCCTCTACTTTCTTCAATATAAGCAACTCACTTTTGTATACAGGTTTTCTTGGCTCCACTTTGTCAGTTTACTCATCTGAAAAATGGGAATAATATAAATACCTATCTTGAGTCATTTGCTTTTTTTTTGTTTTTTTTATTTTTTTTTATTTAAGAGAAAATAGATACAGAAGCTAGAAATAAAAGTCAAAAAAGACAGACAAACAACAACAACAGATCTGATACGATAACATTGTAGGTTTACACACTGAGGTGGTTGAAGTTTGGCAGTAGTTACAATATTGCATATCATTACCTTCCCAGGGGTTGGGGATATTGACAGATATAGACATGCAAGATTCATCAATTCAGGTATATTAACTTTTCTTTTTCAATAGCTATTGTATTTAGCAATACGTTTTTTTTAACTGTCTTATTTATGCATATTTATAAATTTATGTCTTTTTCCTTATCTCTTCCTTCCTTCTTTTCCCCTTAGAATACCTCTTGTTATCATTGAAATAACTACCCATAACATCAGATCTAATACAACCAAGCGAAATAGTTCAGAGTGAAACCAATAAAGCATAAAAGTATGGTCATACATAAAAGAAACAAAAAACTAAAGAGATCAGCAAACAACAACAACATATCCGATACTGTAAAATTGTAGGTTTAGTACTGTAGATGGTTAGAATTTTACAGTGGTTGCAACGTTGTATATTGTTACCTTTAAGGGGGCTGTTCAGATTGACAGGTAAAGACATGTAGGATTGATCTGGTCTTACGAATATCAACTGTTCTCTCTCACCAGTTAATGCATTTGGTAGTATAGACTTTTAAACTATCTTACGGATACCCTTATATAAAACTATGTCTTTTTTTTTCATATCTTCCTTCCTCGGTTCCCCTTGTAGTACCTCTTATTTCCTTCTAAATAAATGTCCTTACCAATTGGCCAAATATAGTCAAACGAGATAGTACTGAAAAACCAATAACAGATAAGATAATGGGGGGAACACATAGTAATGTAGCGTTGATTTCTATGATGCCTCATGTTAGTTTCAAGGCAGATGCCTATATCATCTGTTGTAACACAATCATACTAAAATAGGTTAAAATCCCTCTGAATAGAGCAGTGAAAGTAATACCTGGTTTTGAAGCAGGGTGATCATATATCACTGAAGGTTACCCTTATAAATTTTGCTATCTTTACAATAGCTGTCTTTGTCATCATTTATGATGAAGATAGGCCAGTCGAGGTAGAATAGGATTAAACTAAACAGCTCATTGAAAACAATACTGGACTTAAATCCCGTTAATGGATTATTCATTTGTCTGCCCTGCTCAGTGGTATCTCTCTGTCACTTTTTCTGGAGCAGTGGACTTCTTTATCTCTCACTAGAATGTCCTTCAGTATTCTCTGTAGAGTTGGCTTGGTTGTCATAAATTCTTTTAGTTGTTCTTTGTCGTGGAAGTATCTTGTTTCTCCATTGATTTTAAAAGATAATTTTGCAGGGTACATTAATCTGGGTTGGAAGTTATTTTCCTTTAGGGCTTGAAATATTTCACTCCAAGCTCTTCTTGACCTGATGATTTGTGTTGAGAAGTCTGTCATGATTCTGATAGGCCTTCCTTTGTAGGTAATCTGTCTCTTTTCTCTAATAGCTTTTAATATCATGTTTTTGTGTTGGATTTCTGGAATCTTAATTATTATATGTCTGGGTGTAGGCCTGTTTTGGTCAAGTTTAGCTGGAGTTCTATATGCTTCAGTTATCTGAAAGTCTCTTCCTGTTCCCATGCCTGGGAAGTTTTCTGAAATTATTTCTGT
>RJWM01017556.1:0-42805 GCA_004363535.1 Dasyprocta punctata | reverse complement strand
GAAAGAAATGAGAAACCACACCCTTCACAATAGCATCCAAAAAAATGAAATACTTAGGAATTGATCAAAAAAAGGAGCAAAGATGTACACAGAGAAAATTACATTACTCTGAAAAAAGAAATCGAAGCAGATTTCAGAAAATAGAAAGATACTCCCTGTTCATGGATAGGAGGAGCAAACATGTGAAAATAGCCATTCTTCCAAAATTGTTATACAGATTTAATGCAATCCCAATCAAAATACCACTTGCCTACCTCACAGAGCTGGAGAAATCATCCCTGAAATTCATCTGGAACCAGAAGAGACATAGAATAGTAAAGGCAGTTCTGGGCAACAAAGGTAAGGCAGGAAGCATCACAATTCCCAACTTGAAACTATATTACAAAGCTACTGTGATAAAATCAGCATAGTACTGGAATCAAAACAGACCTGAAGATCAATGGAATAGATTATAAGATACAGCCACAATTACAAACACACTCAGCCACCTCATCTTTGACAAAGGGGCCAAACACATTCACCAGAAGAAAGCGTCTTTATTAAGTGGTGCTGGAAAAACTGGCTTTCCATATGCTGTAAACTAAAACTAGATCCCTGTCTATCACTGTGCACTAAACTAAAGTCAAAATGGTTCAAGGACCTGAATATTAAAACAGAGACACTAAATTTTCTGGAAGACAAAGTAGGTAAAAATCTCGGTGACATAGGAGTAGTCAGAGAGATCATGAACAAAAACCAAACTGCACGGGAAGTACTTCCCAGAATCAACAACTGGGATCTTGTCTTATTAAAAAGTTTTTGTATGTCAAAGGAAATCTCCAGCAAAGTGAAAAGAAAACCCATGAATTGGGAAAATATCTTAGCCAATTGTCCCTCAGACAAAGGACTTCTATCTAAAACACATAAAGAATTAAAAGAAATCAGGCCCCTAAAATTCAAGGACCCAATCCAAAAATGAGCATCTGCAATGAATACACACTTCTCAGAGAAAGAAATACATATGGCAAATAAATATACGAAAAAATATTCAACATCAGTGGTCATTTGGGAAATGCAAATTAAAACAACACTGAGACTCCGTCTCACCCCAGAAAAGAATGGCCAAGATAAAAAAATCAACCAACAACAAATGCTGGAGGGGCTGTAGGGAAAAGGAACTCTTCTCCACTGTTGGTGGGAGTGTAGACTGGTGCAACCACTGTGGAAGTTAGTGTGGAGATTCCTCGAGAAGCTAGAATTAGAGATTCCATTTGACCCAGCTATCCCACTTCTGGGCATTTTCTCAGAAGTACTGAAAACATCATACCACAGTGATATTTGTGCACCCATGTTTATAGCAACCCAATTTGTAATAGTCAAGTCTTGGAAACAACCCAAGTGCCCACCAATCAAGGAATGGATAAAAAAGATGTGGTATTTTTATACAATGGAGTACTACTCAGCTATCAAGAAAGATTGCATCGAGACTTTTATAAGTAAATGGGCATGACTTAAGACCATACTCATAAGTGACATAAATGAAACTCACATGTGTGAATACTGTATTGTTTCCCTAGTGTAATAAACTGAAAAAGTATATACGATCCAATATCTACAATAAATACTGTGTAATGGTAAGAAACTGCTCAGAGAGCAAAAAGTACGTGGGATAAGGGAAAGGAGGAAAGAAAGAAGGGAAAAAAAAGACATAAATTTGTATATATGTATACATAAGATAACTAAAATGACTATACTACTATATGTATTAGTTATTGAAAAAGAACAATTAACACTCATATGATTTGATCAATTTTGCATGTCTATATCTGTTAATTTAAGCAACCCTTTTGAAAGTAATGATATATAGTATTGCAACCATTGTCAAATTTCTATTATCTTGTTTTGTGAACCTATACTGTTATTTTATTGGATTTGTTGTTGTCATTTGCTTGTCTCTTGCTTTTTGTCTTTCTTTTCTGTGTCTTTTTTCTGTTAAATAAGATGAAGTTATGAGAAAAAATTTTTACACTTCTATTTATGTGACTTAAATCATGTATAAATTATAAAATTTATGACTTAAAAATTCTCAGGAAACCTGAGAACAATCTTTTTTTTTTTTTAAAGTCACTGAGCTAAACTCCCAACCCTAGTTGTTTTTTGAGGCAGGGTCGCACTATGTAGCTCAGGCCAGTGTTGCACTCGCGTTGTAGCCCAAGCCGGCCTGGAACTCACAATGCTCCTCCTACCTCAGCTTCCCAAGTGCTGGGATTAAAGGTGTGTACCACCACGCCTTTTTGAAAATGATCCTTCAAATCTACCTATTCTTTTAAGCTTTAATGATTGTTGGAATATTATGTCAAATCAATATAAAAATATTATGAGGGCCAGGGATTTAGCTCAGTGGCTTAAGCACCTGCCTGGCAGGCATGATGTTGTGAGTTTGAACCCTGGTATCAAAAAGAAGAAGAAGAAGAAGAAGAAGAAGGAGAAGGAGAAGGAGAAGGAGAAGGAGAAGGAGAAGGAGAAGGAGAAGGAGAAGGAGAAGGAGAAGGAGAAGGAGAAGGAGAAGGAGAAGAAGAAGAAGAAGAAGAAGAAGAAGAAGAAGAAGAAGAAGAAGAAGAAGAAGAAGAAGAAGAAGAAGATTATGGAATATATTCTAATTAAAGCCCTTTTACTATTTTCAAAAATAGTAATAAAACAGACATAACAAGATATTTACCTCTTTATTTTCAAGTGTACCAAGTAGCATTTAGTACATTCATATTTTTTACAAGCAGCACTTTCCATCTCCAGAACTTTTTCATCATCCCAAACTGAAAATCTGTACCCATTAAATAGTAGCTCCTCATTTTTTCTCTCCATAACTGTTGGAAACCACTATTCTATTTCTGAATTTGAACTGACTATAAATGTAATATATAATATTTGTCTTTTACATAGGGCATATTTCACTTAATAGAATGTTTTCATTCACTTGATGGCATGTTATCAGAATTTCATTACTTTTAAAGGCTGAATCATATTACATTGTATATACAAACCACAGTTTTCAATCCATTTGTCAACAGAAGGGCTTTTCAAAAAATTCTCTTTTCTCTGCTTCCATTTCCTTCATTTCAAACACCCACCTCCCCACACATATTTCCCATTCACTCTTCTCCTCATTTCTCTTTTTTCTTGTTTACATTATTAAAGTAAGAATTATTATATAACAAGTAAACACCCATAAGTATTTGAAAATTATACTTTACTCCCTTAATTTTTCTATACATTTCAGATACTGTTTATTATAATAGACATACGTCATATAACTTGTGGAAGTTAATGAGCGGTACCAGGTCTTCATACTAACCATTCACTTTGAGCACTACCCCTCTCTGCTGTTTGCAGTTTTTAAATACATAAAATCAGTTGGACTGAGTTTTCTTTGAAGCCCTAAAGTTTAGTGATTGGTGGGTATTAATCACTTGGATGAACTATTTGAAGAACAGTATTGATTCATTTAATGAATATTAATTGACTACTGTGAGCAAGGTGGTACACAATACCTCAAGTGTAAAGCTTAAAATATGAGAATTATTCATAAAAATAAAATGAAATTTGGTAAATCTATTAATTTTTTTTAAGATTTGTTTACTTTATGTTTTTTCTTATGTTTGTAGCTAGGATTGTTTTCTAAAACTCCCTCAAAGCCTATTTTTGCTTCATTTCATTATGAAGAAAATCATTTTCACTAATTAATTTTAGCTTATTTAGTTTTTAAAAAGAAAAATCATGAAAAATACCAAGTTTTAAATCCATGTTTAAGAATGAGTGAGAATTTTAGGACCAAAGTTGGTCTTCTTTAAAAACAGAACCCCAAAATCTGCAGCACTGGTGTCCTGCCATACTCAGCTTATACAAATAGAAACACACACACATATGCACAACCTTTATGTGTAACTTCATTTCTTTGCAGACAACTAAAATTTAACACAGATAGCATAAGACCAAAACTGTCTATTCATGTTTAGGGGACTATGTCCTTTCTCTACTCTTTCCAGATGATGATCTCTCCTTTTTATGAATTTTATCAGAGCAAGAAAGATTTGATGCCAGTTACTTAGTCATTATGCAAATATCTTCAGATTATCATGCCCTGTTGAAAGTCTGGATCTTGTTCCTACGACCTTTTGCTTGTTTACTGTTGTCCACAGCACTGACACAACTGATCATGGGTAAAGGAATGCAGTTTCTGACTGAAAACAAGTGTTTATTGCATTTTAAATCCTGACTTTTGAATATTTTGCTAGATTTTCTAACAGAGTTCATTAAAAAACAACTCAAGTGTGAAACTTACCTTGCCTAAATGTTGATTAAATTTCAAGTCAAGTTAATGATTTGAAATAATAGTTGAGCTGACACTTTAAGTGGAGTCCTGAGTATAAATTAAAAATAAATTATAATGATGACTATTATTTAACCTCTTTTAATTTGTAGTTTTGATACTGCCTATTTATTTGGTCAAAAAACAAGTCATATATCAGCCCATTTCCAAATTTAGTACATTTCTATCTTTCATCCATCACACATCACATGGGTTGCATGGTTACTCAGAGTTAAGCAGAAACTGCTAGACTTGTCACCAAGCCGCTTGCTCTGTGCTGATAGGTTTGCACTAACACATACATCTGAATCTTCTCCCTTGTTTCTTTTACAGTCAAGTGTAACTTTCCAAGGGACAGTTGAATTCATATAAAATTTAGCTGGTGATTTAATAACATCTATTTTAAACAACCATCCCACAGCTTGAGCTCAAGGGTCACAAGTCAGGCTCTTCTCAGGTGCTTAGCTGAGTATCTATTTTTGGGCCAGCATAAAAGGCAGTGGTAAGAGGTTAGAATACAGGCATTGGAATCAGATTCTTGGGTTAAGAACATGACTCAAGATCCATCTCTGAGGTCTCAATGTTACTGGCCTCCTGGGGCATTTGAAAAGAAATGAGTGAGTATGTAAACAGAGATTAAAACAACCTGACATATAATAAACATCCCATGCATGTGATTTGTTTATAAGTCATGTTAATACTGTGGTATGCCCTAAGGTATTAACCTATTTTTCTTGTCTCAAAAGGCTTTTATAGCACAAATTATTTCATTCATGTTGGTGTTGTCTCCTCATATTACAGAATCTTCATTTTGAAAGGGATTTTATTGACTCCTAATGTGTCTAGGGCATCCTCAGTAGCTGACCTTCGATAAAACACAATAGCAACAAGGGTTACAATGATGCTGGCGCCAGTACTTATGTACCCATGTATGGCAGCACACTGGTGTGTGGGCTGCATGTGTGCCAACATGCTGGCTCTCCATCCAATGGGCCAGTGTCCATTTTACATGTATGCTTTATCATGAAAAATACGAGGAAGCACTGCTTCCTGTCGTGACAGTTGTAATCTACCTTAGAAAATGCCAGCAAAGATACTATGATGTGCACACACATGATAGATTAAATGGTGGTATCTGTTGACCTACTAGGGAATTTGTACTCCAGGGTGATTGCTAATGCCAGAAAACCTGCATTTCAGAGGCTTTGCATTATTAGCCCACTGTTTTTCCATCTCATTTAACATCAGAGGTTGTGTGAATTAGCATAATAAACATCAGAAATAGATTTTCATGTTCATGATAAAACGTATGGCATCCAAGACCTTTGGATTGCCAAAAATGTTTTAGGAATACTTCTAGTGTTGCATGAACTGGACAGAAGAATCTGGCAAGCCTGTATCCTGTAAATATGGTGCCCAAAGGTTTATACTGAATGTTTATTGTCCACTAACGAGTGGGAGAATGCCTGGTTACTGACCAACTCTACAGAACATGGTCCATGGAATATTATGTCCGAACAAACCTTTTAGACAAGTATCAGATATCATATAAATAGTTCCATGCTTGTTTGCTAATAAGGGTTTAACAAGTGTTTATCAGAAATAGTTTAGCCTAAGACTTGGTTTTATTTTACCACCATGATGAAGTTGTAGAGTACTTTCTTTTTTTTAATCTGTCTCTCATTTTATGGTTGCTACTATTAAAAGTTGTAAATGACCAAATTAGCTCAAATTGATATGTAATATTTGCTATCTCACTTACAGCCAAAGCTGAAAGAGCTTACTGCACTTGGCCAGTACATTATATAAATGACTTTCCTTTGTATAGATCCCCTTTCCTTTTGCTTCTCCTTATGTTTCAACTAAGTTCCTCACTCTCACTTAAGCAAGTCACTGCACTGGCCTCCTTTTGTCCCTTAACATAGCAGTTCTTAAAAAGTGATCTCTGCAGCATCCAACTTGTTAGAAATGAAAATTCTCAGCCAGGAGTAATGGCACATTCCTATACTCTGAGCTACTCAGGAGTCTGAGACAGGAGAATGACATGTTTGAGGGCAGCCTGGGCAATTTAGCTACAACCTATTTCAAAACAAAATAAAAGTACTGTATCAGTTATATAGTACTTGTCTAGGCCCTTGGTTCAATTCCCTGTACAGCAGACAAAATGAGTAAAAACAAAAACAAAAACAAAATTTCTTAGTTCTTCCCTCTTTTTGCCCCAGACTTTCTGAACCAGAAAGTTAGGGTGGAACCCACCAATTGTGCTTTCCTAAGCTCTCCAGGTGACTGTCCAGGTAACACTAGTTTGAGAACCACTGACCTATGTAACTATTCCAGTAGTCTCCTCTGTCATATTTTGTTTTCCGTGGTTTTAGGCTTTCCATGCTATCCATGAAAAACAGCAGTCCAAAAATATTAACTGGGAAATTCCAGAAATGAATACTTCACAATTTTTTTTTTTTTTTTTGCGGCACCGGGAATTGAACTCACAACCTTGTGCCTGCCAGACAGGCGCTTAAGTCACTGAGCCAAACTCCCGGCCTTGGTTTTTTGAGGCAGGGTCACACTATGTAGCTCAGGCCGGCCTTGCACTCATGTAGCCCAAGCCGGCCTCGAACTCACAACGCTCCACCTACCTCAGCCTCCCGAGTGCTGGGATTAAAGGCGTGCGCCACCCCACCTGGCTCTCTAATTCACAAATTTTAATAACTTTCATTATGAAATACTGTTATAATTGTTCTATGTTAAACAGCAAGGGATGGCAGCACACACCTGTAATCCCAGCACTCAGGAGGCTGAGGCAGGAGGATCATTGCAAGTTTGAGACCAACCTGAGCTGCAAAGTGAGCTCAACACCAGCCTCAACTGTATAGCAAGACCTTGTCTCAAAAAGACAAAAAAAAAATTGTTCTGTTTTTATTATGATTGTTAATCTCTTAGTATGCCTAATTTACAAATTAAACCACATCATAAATTACTATATCATAGTATGTATAGTCTTCCTTTGGTGGCTGTTGGGGATTTATTCCAGGACAGTTTGTATTTGTAGGGAAAAATGGCATATTTAGGCTTCAGTATTATCTATAGATCTGAACTTTCCTTAGGGTCTTAGAATGTATTTCCTGCAGATAAGAGGGTAGGACAAGTATAGTACTACCGTAGTAACACAAGTGAATTGAGACCCATGTTAAAACAAACTTACACGTAGACTGAATTCTAAACCTCAGTCTGTATACTTTTACTGGAACTGATTCTCCTCCAGATTTGTGCAATTCACTCCTTCACTCCCCACAGGTCTGTGTTCACGAACTTGTCCTCTTTAATAAAGTCTGTTCTGAGCACCCAATTTAAATGGGACTTCCACTATGACAAATTTCTATTCTTCCTATTTCATTTTTCTACACATTTGCCATATCCACTATGACAATCCATACTGTACATTCTGCTTATTTATCTTCTTTATTGTCTGCCCTGCTGTCAGGAAGTAAGATCCCTGTGGGAGGAAGTTCAGACTGTTTTGTTCACTAGGGCCTAGAACAATGCCTGATGTATATTTGTTAAATGGAATAAATGAAACACTAAGTTCAAGCAGAAAAAGGAGGAGGAGGAGGAGGAGGAGGAGGAGGAGGAGGGGGAGGAAGTTGGTGATGAGAAAAATCTTTGTGAAGTAGTCCCAGTTAGCTGTTTATTGTAGAATAAATTACGAGTTAGTCATGGATTTAAATACTGAATTCTGAAGAAAATTAAGAGAATTCGTAGATTTTTAAAGGATATTCAATAAGAACAGATTTCTGGGGAGAAAAAGAGATAGTGAAGTCTTGCCTGAGTTGTTATTGTTATTATTATTATTATTACTATTACTACTACCTTGGTGTAGGGAATCAGAGCCAGGCTAATCAGTACACGCTAATTCCCTGCCACTGAGGTATACCCTGGTCCTAGCTATTAGATACTTAATTCTTTTTTATTGTACTTCTATTTATCCTGATTTGGTAATTTTAGGTTACTGTATCTCAATATGGAAGTTTTAAGTTTCATGGATAAATGAAGTAATAAAATACTACTAATTGTTAAGTTTATCTGAAGTAATGACTAGTATTTCACCTTGAATAATTGAAATTTTCTGAGTTCAGCTATAGGTATTATGCCAGCAAGGTGCTGTTATGTTCCTGAGCAAGTTGTTAAAATTCATTGAGACTTTCCAGTTTCTTTAGTATTCAGAGTCCTAAAGGCAGCTTTGGCATAAGAGCTCCAATGTAATCTCATGTTTGAAAAAATGTATAAATCACACAAAATAAAATGCACAGATGAGTTTTGACAGATGTGTGTATGTGTTCATGTAACCAAAACCCCTCTCAAGCCATGGAAGATTTCCATCATCGTAGTGTTCTATTCCAATTCCTGTCCCTCCATGAGCAGCTATTCTGATTTCTACCACCATTACCTAGCTTTATGTGTTCTAGAAATTTCATATGAATAGAATAATACATAACATATTTCTTTGTGTTTGGATAGTTTTCACCCAAAATAACAGTTTTTGAGATTGATCTGCATAGTTATGTGTATCATAATTCCTTCCTATTACTGAGTAGTATTCCAGAAAATTAAATAGTCCTCAATTTGCTTATCCATTCACTTACTTGGGCTGTTCATATGCAGCTCAGGTGAAAAAAATCTACTATGAATATTCTTGTGAAAGCTTTATGCACATATTTTCATTCCTCTTAGGAAAATAGAATGGAACTGTTGGTTCACAGGGTTGGTATAGGTTTAACTTTGTAAAAAACCGCCAGGCCATTTTCCAAGCAATCATACCACATTACAGCAATGAATGGGAGTTCTGCTTATTCTACATCTTCCTCCAAAAAATCATGTTGTCAGTATTTTAACCATTCTAGTTATGTTAGTCTTTTATTACTGTAACAGAATATCTGAGATATTAACAATAAAGAAAGTACAGATAACAAATAAAGAGGGTTTTATTCAAACACATAGTTTGAGAGATTTCAGTCCATAATCAGTTGGTTTGGTTGCTTTTGAGATCGTGGCAGCATATTGTTGCAGGAGTATAAGATATAGGAAGAAAAAAAGACAAAGGTAGAAGCTAGAGTCCCACTGTCCCCTTTAAGAGCTCAGTCCCAACAAAAGAAAACCTTTTAACATTTCCATCATTTCCTAAGAGTGCCAAAATGAGAATCAAATCTTTAGCATGTGGACCTTTGGGGGATATTCCAGATCCAAATTTAGCACTAGTGAATGTAAAATGATATTTTAAGGTGGTTTTATTTTTTTTTCTCAAAAACTAACAATGTTGAACATTTTGTTTGATGCGCTTGTTGTCCATCTTATTATTTGCTAGTTTTTTAATCAAATTATTTTCCTTGACTTGTAAGAGTTCTTAAATATTCTGGTTGCAAGTTACACACATATATATGACATATATTATATATTATATGTATCTAGTATATATGTATAAATCTATATGTTTGTAATTTCCTGTTCTTTTCTTAATGATACCTTCAGAAGATTTTTTGGGTTTTGCCTCTGGGTGTTGCACTAAGGGCCCTTGAACTGAGTTATATCACCAGCCCTTTTTTATTTTGAATAGGGTCTCACTAAGTCACTAAGTGCCCCAAGTTAGGTTCAAACTTGTGATCCTCCTGCCTCAGATTCCCAAACTGCTGGGATTATAGCTGTGCACCACCACAAGTAGCTTATCTTTTTTTACATGTGCAACTCAGTAGCATTAACTATATTCATATTATTATGCAACCAATTGCAGAACACTTTTTGTCTTGCAAAACTGAGTTCCTACACCATTAAATCTTCACATATCTTAGAGTTATTAGACAAGTTTACTGTGGAAATGATTCCAATAACATGTAGCAGCTTGAACATGATAAAGTCCAATAGTTACAGGAATATGATTTTTCCCTTTGTTAATTACTTAAAAGTGGTCTATATTTGTCTCTATCAATTTGTGGCTATCAATGCTAATAATGGCTCTAATGATAAAACAAAACTCAATTGAGCTTTTTTATGGTTCTTTTTTGGTAACAGATAAACAGAAATATGCATAAGTCTTCTACATTTAATACCAGTCATTTTAAACCATGTCACCTCAAAGATACCATGTTGTTTATGTAGCATCACTATTTTAGAATCATAAGAAAAGAAAGCTAACACAAGTTTATTTTGAAAAGCATAGCATAGATTTTTTTCATGTTATCTTTTCATATAAAAGGCATTATTTAATTGTATAATGCCTACTGGATTTTCTTTTCTAGGCCTCTATGTTTATTCGTCAGCACCAAAATTCAGGAGCTGTTTTAAATGAAGTGCATTCAGTAATATATGCAGAAAGCATTTGAAGGAAAGAGTATATTCACAACTATCTAAATGAAATTTGTGTTTTGTGGTTTAGATTCCAAGAAAATCTGTGGTGTAGTACATAGGCACTCCTTAGCCTTTAAATTAATCTCCACAAAGTTCTCAGCTATGTAGATTTAGTGTCTTCCAAACCTCTCAAGAGTAGTCTGACTACAGTTTAAAGAATGATGAAAAATGCAAGTAGGAGTTTCATGGAATTGAATGTTTTCTTCCCCCCAAAGAGTTGAAAAAAGTATTATTAGTTCACTTTTTATTGCGGAATTCCTTAGTAGAAATGTTGAAAAAGTCTTGGAAAAAAGTTACCTTTATATTGTCAGTTTGTAATACAGATATTATACAGCTGTACTGGAAATACAGTTGTAATGCAGATTGTATCTGGTACATGATGGGCATGTAGTAAAAAGGTGTTGAATAAAGAAATGGTTGAGGGCATTAATATGTGTTTTGTTGTTTTGTTCTGTTTGCAAGTTCTTGAATTTTAGGAAACTGCCTTGAAAAAGTACATTAAGAATCAAATATATACAGAAACTCACAGCTCTTGGGCCATGATCCTCCTAGACCTCATTGTTTGATGAGAGGAAATAAAGTGGCAATCTGTAAGTAAAGAACTTCCCTGAATTCTGTGAACTGTTTTAGCACATTATCAAATCTAAAGGAGTTGTGAGAAGCTTTGAATTTGTGGCTGGTGTGGCAGAAATGAAAGTGGCTTGGGGACACCTGAAATTTGTGGCTGTTTCTGAAATGGAGCATACTTTAAGACTGAGTCTTCCTTAACTTGGGGTCGTTTCACAACTGAATTCAACTATAGAATACTCCAAAACTGGTGTCAGAATGTACAAAGAAAGCCAGGACGAATTCCAAGACATTTTGAGTATCTGGGAAGAAGATATGGATCAATGGAAAACATAAACATTGTAACACTAGGATCATAGATTTTATGAGACAGCTACATAGATAAGAATGAACATTGAAATTACCCAGTAATAACTGCATAATCTTGGAACAGTCACTTGACTTTGAGGATTCTTTGTTTCCAAGTCATTTTTTTTTTTTTTTGTTTTTTTGTTTTTTTTTTTTTTTGTTCCAGGGATTGAACTCACAATCTTGTGCTTGCCAAGCAGGCGTTGTGCTGCTGAGCTATACCTCTGCTCTCCACATCTTTAAGTATGAAGTTTATCATATTTACCTGTAATGATAAACTTTATGTATCAACTTGATTGAGCCCTACAGGACCCAGATAGCTGGTCAACATTTTGCATGTTTCTGTGAGAGGGCTTTGGAATGAGATTACATTTAAATTGGTGGACTCTGAGTCAAGCAGATTGATTTCTACCATGTGAGTGAGCCTTGTCCAATCTGTTGAAGGCCTGACAAGCATGAAAGGCTGACATTCCCAGAGCAACAGGGATCAGACTTCTGTGATATTAACTCTTTGCTGGGTCTTTAGCCTGGTGCTCCTCTTCCTACTCCACTAATACCCTATGTCACTTGACTTTTACAAGAATTAAATGAGAAAATGTAAACATGAGACCATTTGTAAAATTTTAAAGTCCTATAAAACATTTGTGATTGTCTGCCTAATACATGAAATGTGTAATGAGCTTTGCTGAGACTTTGTAAAAATACACATTAAAAATTATGAACGTGGTCATAAGATCAATATTATAGATAAATAGATTGAAAATACTATAGAAGAAGCTACCAGCAGCAACAAGAAGTGAAGGAAATATATTTTTCATAGACAGGAAATCACGACTTAGTTGATTTAGTTTAATTACACATCTAGCATTTGACACAATACCCTGTACATAGTTTTACCCAAATAATTGTTGAATTCATGACTTTTATCTATGTGATCAACAAAAACATATATTTTGTGGGTGACTAGTTCTAGTAAAATACTTCAGAGTCAACATAAAGCACTTTAGAATGGAGCATGAAGATTTAGAATATATGCATTTTTGGAAGCTGTTCATGGTCTCAGAACAGTTAAAAGTCAACTAATCATCATCCACGTGAGCTAAATAAGAGAGCTGCAAGATTAGTCTGTCTGGTGCAAGGCCAAAGCTATGAACCCAGTGTGCCTCTGGAACCAATTCACAGCCAGACCTCATTCTCTAAAACGAATGGCACTGCCTCCTTGGACTTTTGTTGAACTTTGCATAATGCCAAGGTGCAAATATAGAACAGAGAAAAAATCTGACCACTGTACTGAATGGGTACTTTTACTTTCCCAAAATGGAGTAAATGTAAACTTTTAAATTCCAGTAATTTGAACGCTATTTAACAACATAGCAAACACTACTATTGTCACTTGTCAACTCAAATCTCTTGATGACATTTCTTACAGCAGACATGGCCAGTATGGACTGCATTAGCATGCTTCACAACTGTATAAATTGTGGTTTACGTGGGCAGATATTTTGAGAGTCAGCCATGGGAGAATATGGTTGCTTTCAAAATATTCTAGGCAAAAAGCTTCAGTCTGAGAAAGAAGACTAGACTTCTAGTCTTGTTGGTATTTTGGGAAATATGTCATCATAATGATATTTCCAGGCTTCTCTGAATATGGCCAGTAAAGAAGAGACCATCAAGACAGCCTGCCTTAAATTAAAACAACAGTGGGATATTATTTTCCACTTGTAAAATTGGGAAAGAATTTTTGAAAGCAGTATAATTGAGAACTATCCTTTACTGATAATTGGAGAGTCATTCCAAAAGAAAAACAAAAATCTAAAAAGTAAAAATGTATAATCCTTGAACACACAATTCTACATATTTCTCTGCACAAACCTATCCTTTAGTTTAGGGTTAGCATGTTATTAATAATAACAGCAAAAATTAGAAATAAATAAAATGTCTACCAGTAGGGAATTGCCTAAGGGACTTTGCTGAGTCCATATGAAAGCATCATAAAAATAAAGTCATTTTCTTGCACATAATGGCATGGGATTTTAGTCATTACTTGTTGTTAGTTGAAAAAACAGTTTACAAAACACCATGCACAGATTAAGACTATTTTTATTTAAAAATCTAGCAAAAAAATGTTACACCCGTGCATTGAAAAAAGGCTACTAGAATACTATTAAAAATTTTAGTAGTGACTATCTTAGGATCATGGGGTTATAGGTGATTATTTTACCATCTACTTTATGCTCCTCTCACCAAATTTTCTACAATACATATTATATCAGCTTTAAATATTGCAAACAAAATGAACAGCAAGCACACACACACAAACACACAAAAACCCAAAAAACAATAAACTAGGATTGTGTATTGGTAGAGGAGTAAGAGCATTTTGAAATGCTGTACCTAAACCCTCCTGCATCCCAGGACTTTACATTCTAAGACAGTGGGCTCAAAATGATTTATTTGAGCCTTGAGAGTACAGTGTGGTCTAAAAAGTTTGCATTCAACAAAAAATACTTTCTATCTACACTGTGCTAAGCCTCGTATAGCGTGAAGTCACTTCACAGAACTCCAGGACTTGACACATTCACACAAACAGAAGGTTTTGGCTCATTAGCCACAATGTCCATGCCACTGAAATCTAAAACTGTGTCTACAGAAAAAATAAATAAAAAGCTCACAGCCTAGATCTATACATAAACAGATCCATCATAGGCTACTGAGGTGACATTAGAAATGTCCGGTAAATCCTTAACTTCAGGGAGGTGACAGCATCATCTGTGGGAGTACCTAGCCTTTCTCACCAGTGTCCTTTGCCACCCCTGACATAGTGGATTGGAGAAATCATCTTGTCTATTCATGTCAACCATTTGCCACTAATCGATGCAGCTGGCTAGGTAGCAGATTTTAGAAATTTAAGAGTCTGTTTATGAAAATGGCTGTGAGGTTGGCTAGTTAGTTTAGTTCTGAATGACCACCCATCAACTGAAATGTAACCCCTTTCCTGTTCATTTCCTCTGGACTATAAAAAGGAAGAGTCAAGAACATATTTATATTTCCCAAAAATTAATGAACCAGAAATCTAGACAAAAATTAGGCTTAAACTAGGTGCAAAAATGTATTCTAGTGACAAAACCAGGGGGATAGCTCCAGGCTAAATTAAAGCTACTCTCAGCTAAATCCTTCCTGTAGCCGATACAGCCTTGCTCAGACATGTTTCGAGTATTACAAAATATATTAGACTAAAATCTAACAGTGGCTAGTTTACACATCTAAGTTTCCAAGGAATACACTTTCTTGATAGTCTTTTAATTCTTGTTAGTCTTTTAAAAATCAATAGTGAATCCAAGTTAACAAACCCTTATACCTCCCTACTATACCTATTGTTATAAAAATGAAAGATTACAAAGTGTTTTATAATCAGAGGGTCCCACAGATACTGTACCAGCCCACCATTCTTCTGGATATGCAAATGGACAGAAGGTCACAGAACACAGAACTCATTAGATTGACTCACCTTGCTGTTGCCGGTTCTCCTGCAGCTCCAGGTGACACGTGTACAAACTGGTGAACAGGTGGCTGCTGCCTTTCCTCTGTGTGGCAGACATGGTACTAGCAGCCTGGCTGTGGCTTGAGGATTACGACATTTCCTTCCCTCGGCCAGTCACCTAAAATGGTTCTCAGAAGGCATGCAGAGCCACATACTCACATGCAGGTCCTGCTATGCGTGTAAAACATTTACTATTTTAGTAAACTTCCAAGTTTTTCCTGGACATGATTCCTGAAATAAATTTACCAATGTTACCTCCTTTACATATAAAGATGCCAATTCATGTGGCAAACCAAGACTTAGTTCTTTCTCTTCAAAGTAAATTGAGACTATCCTCCCTTATTGTATAAGATCCCCAAGAGTAACTATTTCTAACAGATTATAGTTTTGGCAATGCACAGTGCCTTCCACTGATATGAAATCCAATTCCTCCAGTATTTAGAGAGGACTGCTGGAGTTATACATACACAAAGGAAAACAAGTGCTGTGGGGATAAATCAAATGATTTCTTTGCCTGGGCTGAGTTACCCTCTGTGACAGCTGAACATGCACAGTCCTTAAGGGAGGATGGAAGGAGGAGGAGCAAAGTAGACTAGGGTGATTAGCATAAAGAGGCAGGCAAGAAATAGCATTAGAGTTGTTTTGAATAATAATGACCAAAGCAGAGATTCTAAAGACACCCTGCTGTTACAGTAATTAAATATCTGACTTTAACTCCTTTATTTGTAATTAAAATATAACCTGAAAGTCTTATCCTATGTGTGTATTCATTTGTACATGTAAAATCTAAAAAGCACGACTAGAACTGGTAATGAGCTCATGGAAATGTACTGCTGGACTTTTGATTTCTGTAAACACCTCTGAGACTTCAGGAGGGGGCAGTCACAGGGCAGTCATTCTGCCAAAGCAACTATTTAGAGTTCTGGAAGAAAAATAAACACACAAAGCACTACCTTGCCAGAAACTTATCTCAGTTTTCCCATTAGACTCTCTATTTCTATTTCTAAGTGATATGACAAAGCTATTTCTAGTGTATTCTTCAGCTTGCTATTTCATTACTGTCAAAAAAAATATAAAACCGAAATACCTTTAACTGAAGTCATGAAAGCTAATAGATCCCGACTATCAAGATTCATAAGTCTTTATAGAGTCAGAAAAGAGGTATCAGACAAAACTAAGAAGAAAGGCAGGGCTATTTAGCTTCAAAATCTGCATCCTGCATCTTCCTGTGCATATTTGGAAATTGGTGCTAAACTTGACACCCTGATGAGATGGTTACCTTCTAGCCAAATCTGGGAGGGTGCCCACATTTTACTTTGAGAAAATCAACAATACACAAACATACTTTCATTTCTGAAACACCTTTAAAATGTGTGGTTGTGACAGGTGTGGTAGCACATACTTGTAATCTCAGCACTGCAGCAGACTGAGACAGGAGGGTTGCAGTTTTCAGCCTAGTTTAAGCAATTTAACAAGATCCATTCTCAAAAGAAAGAAAGAAAGAAAGAAAAAAGAGAAAGGCTGGAGACGCAGCTCAGTAAGGAGACCTTGGATTTAATCCCAGTCCAATTAATTAGTTAATTAATTTGCTCTTTCATGATTCTTATGATTTATTAAAAGGTTTCTTAAAACAGTGTATCTACTGGAGTTTTAGGCCCATCACAGTATGACAGTTTAAAAGACTCCTGTTCTTCGATTTTTTTTTTTTTTTTTTTTGTCTTTTTGAGAGGAGGTTTCACTATGCAGTTCAGGCTGGCCTTCAACTCACAGTGAGCCTCCTGCCTTAGCCTTCTGAGTGCTTGAACTCACAATGATTCTACTGCCTTCACCCCGAGTGCTGCACTACAACCAGCCTGAGTCCTGTTATTACAGATCTAGAATATCTGCTTTAAATATCTGATATTCACCTCATCCTTTACAAAAGGCATGATAGAAGGTTCCTGTTGGTGCTTTCATTTTTCTTACTCATGGTAGAAGGCTGTGGTGTTTTCTTCTATATTCTACAAAATTAGTCTTCAAAATTGATGAACTAAGAAATTTTTATGACAAAGAAATCCAAAAGAAATACATGACTACTAAATCAGCATTGCAGAAAATTCTCAATGGAATCCTAGTCAGAGAGAGGAATGCCACCAGCACCAAAAAAGCCCAAAGAAAAATATAGATCTAACTGGGAGAGCAGTCAAACAAAATGAAGAAAAAAAACCACAAAAACAAAGAACTCAACACTGGAAAAGTAAGGCAATGACAGGATTCATAAACACCTTATAATAATAACTCTGACTGTTAATGGTTTTAAATCCCCAAGCAAAAGACACAGACTAGAATATTAGATCAAAAAACAAAAAGCAACAAAACATTGCCTACAGGAGACACACCTCATCCAAAAGGAAGCTCTTAGCCTAAGTGTAAAAGGATGAAAAATGATACTCCGTACAACCAGAGCCTGAAAGCAAGGAGGAGTAGCTATTTTATCTTCAGACACAGCAGACTTCAAGCCAAATCTGGTTAGAAGACACAAAGATGGCCACTACAAACCAGTAAAGTGGACACAAAAGGACAGATAGATACAAATATAATTATGGCAGGAATTGTCAACACCCTACTCTCACCATTAAGTCAACCGAACAAAAATTAACAAAGAAATATCAGGATTAAACCACACTGCTGAGCAAATGGGTATAACAGATAGCTCCACAGTAGTTCATCCAGTAACCAGAGAATACACATTTTTTTCTCAGCAGCACACAAAACTTTTTCCAAAGTAGATCTGTATTAGGAGACCATGAAACATGCCTAAGTAAATACAAAATAAGTGAGATAATTCACTGCATACTGTTGAATCTTAGTGGAGTGAAGCTATAAATCAACAGCAAAAGAACTGATAGAAATTAGGCCAACGCTTGGAGAGTAAGCAATACATTACTATATAATCAGTGAATCACAAAAGAATCAAGAAAGAAAGAAATAATTTCGTACAGTTAAACAACAATGGAAGCACAACACGCCAAAAAATATGGACACAATGAAAGCAGTTCTAAGAAGAAAGTTTGTAGCTATGAATGTACGCATGAAAAGAATTAAGAAATCTCAAATAAAAAACCTAATGATGTATCTCAGGGTTTCAGATAAGAGGAGTTCAAATCTGAAATTAATGTGAGGAAAGAAAATACAAATTTCAAAGCAGAAATTAATGAAATGGCAACTAAAAAATATGAAAGATCAATGAATCAAACTTTGGTTCCTTGAAAAGATAAATAAGATTAATAAACCCTTAATCAAACTTACAAAATAAAGGAAAGAGAAAACCCATATTGATGCTATTAGAAATGAAAAAGCCAGAACTACAACCAATACTACCAAAATCCAGAGGATTCTAAAAAATCATTTGAAAACTGACATTTCAATCACAGAACCTAGAAAAAATGGAGAAATTGCTAGACACTTATGAATTACTAAAATTGAACCAAGAAAATAGGAAAGCTCTGAACATTTCAATAATAGGTATCAAAATAGAAGCAATAGTAAAAACTTACAAACAAAGAATAGTTCAGGACCTGATGAAGTCACCATAGAATTGTACCAGAACTCCAAGGAAGATCTAATGCCAATATTCCTTAAATTCTTCAATGAAATTGAAATGAAATTGAGTACTACCAAATTTATTCCTTGAAACTAGCATTACTCTGATACTAAAACTGGGCAAGGACTGAAGGAAAAAAGGAAAACTACAAGCTAATCTTCTGAATGAAAATGCATGCAGAAATCTTCAACAAAATACTGGCAAACATAATGCAATAAACCATTAAAAATGTCATACAATCAGGTGTTGTGGTGCACGCCTGTAATCCCAGCACTCAGGAGGCTCAGGCAGGAGGATCACTGTGAGTTTGAGACCAGCCTGGGCTACAAAGTGAGCTCAAAACCAGCTTGAACTGCATAGTCAGATCCTGTCTAAAAAAAAGACCCCCACCCCAAAAAATGTCATACACCATGACAAAGTTGGCTTCATCACGAGGATGCAAGGGTGCTTCAATGTTCATAAAGCAACAAGTGTAATACATTGCATAAACAGAAGCAAGGGCAAAAATCACATGATCATCTTGATACATGCAAAAAAAGTCTTTGATAAAATTTAACATCCATTCATGATGAAAACCCTGATACAATAGGTATTGAAGAGCCTATCTCAAACTAATAAAAACCATTTATGACAAACTCACTAACATCACACTAAATGGAAAAAGTGAATAATTTTCCTCTAAAATCAGGAGCAAGACAAGGGTATGCACTCCAATTAAATATAGTACTTGAAACTATCCAGAGTAATCAGGCAAGAGATAAAAATAAAAAGGGTATAGGAAAGAAAAAAGTTATACTGTTTTTACCTACTAATGACATGATCCTTTAAATAGAAGTCACAAAAATCTTCATCAAAAGACTCCTACACTAATAAACAAATTCATCAAAGTAGCAGGATACAAAATAAATACATGAATATCAATAGCATTCCTGTTCACCAATGATGAACTCACCCAGAGAGATTTTAGGAAAGTAATACTATTCACAATAGATGCAAACAATTAAATGCTTAGAAATTAACCTAACCAAGGAATTTAAAGACAAGTATAATGAAAACTCTATAGTATTATGAAAAATGAGATTGAAGAGTACATCATAAAATGGAAATATAGCTCCTCTTCTCAGATAGGTGGGACCAATATTGTCAAAGTGGCCATATTACCAAAATTGATATATAGATTTAATGCAATTCCAGTCAAAATGCCAACAGCATTCCTTGTAAAACTAGAAAAAAAATTCTAAAATTCATATTGAACCACAATAGTAAAAGAGAATAGCAAAAGCAATCTTAAGCAACAAGAGAAAAGCAGGAAGCATCACAATTCCAGATGTCAAGTTATATTACAGAGCTATAGTAACAAAAACCACATGGCACTGCCATAAAAACAGATATTTGGCACAATAGAACATAACAGAGGATGCAAAAACAATCTCAGCTTTTTTTAGCCATCTGATCTTTGACAAAGGGGTCAAAAAACACACCCTGGAGAAAAGTTACACCCTTAACAAATGGCACTGGTAAAACTGGTTATTCACATACAGAAAATTGAATCTAGACTCATATCAAACACCTTGTACTAAAATAAATTCAAAATGAATCTTAAGCCTACACATTAAAGCAGAAACACTGAATCTACTGCAAGATAAATTAGGTAAAACTGTTGAACATAGGAATAAGCAAGGACTGTCTCCATAGAACCCCATTTGCACAAGAAATATCACCAACTATCAACAAATGGAATCATATAAAATCAAAAAGCTGTGCAACAAGGGAAACAGGCAAAAGAGTAAAGAGATAACCTACAGAATGGGAAACAATTTTTTCCAGTTACTCTTTGGACAGAGACCTAATAGGTAGAATATATAAAGAACTCAAAGAGAATTAGACTTACCCCAAAAGAAAAGCTCCAATAAAAAATGGACAATTTGAAATAAACAGATACCTCTCATAAGAAATATAAATATGCACAAAGTACATGAAAAAAACGTTCAGTATCCTTAGTCATTAGAAAAACACAATTTAAAACAACACTGAGATTTTATCTTACTTCAGAAAGAATGGCCATCACCACAAACTCAAAAAACGACAAATGCTAGTGAAGTTGTGGGCAAAAAGGAAGCAGTCCACAGTTTTGGTGAGAGTGAAAACCAGCACAGCCATTACAGATGAGTATGGAGGTGTCTCAAAAAAACAGAAATTTCACCAGTTCAGTTTTACCTCTTCTGTGTATATTTCCAAAAGAGTTAAAGATATTATTATATTATAGTGACACACATATACTCATGTTTATAGCAGCACAATTTAAAATAGCTAAACCTTGTCTATCAACAGATGTATGGGTAAAGAAAATACACAATGGAATACTACTCAGCCATAAAGAAGGATAAACGAGTCATTTGTAGGAAAATAGCTGTACTTTACACTATAATGATAAGTGAAATATATGAGATACAGAAGGTTAAATATTGTGTGGTTTCTCTGACATGAGAAACCCAAAGTATGTATAATTAAAAGAGCAAAATAAAAGATGATAGAAAACAGGGAAGTGGACTTTTACAAATGGAAAGGGTGTCTAAGGAGAGAGGGCAAGGTGAAGGAAGAGAGAGGAAGTGTCAGTAACAAGAATTATGATGCAATATGTGTCTGCACCAACTCCCTATGATGAATGTATTCATTATGTATCACAAACATGTACTAGTAAAAATACATATTAAAAAATAAATAAACAACAGATGCCTTGTTCCTTAATGGTATCGACCAACGTCACTGTGGATGAGAATCTTGAGTTTCAGGATCTCCTATGTGACCAATTTATATGAGTGCATATATATCACAAAGTACTCACACAGATGGGTTTTTGTGGCTGTCAGGACTTGTGCTCCTCTGAATTATTGCATGAAAATTTTTAGCGCATAAAGTTTCCCAGGCAACACAACTGGATGGATTCTGATAATAGTCATCTGTAACAGTGTAAGAGACACAGATGGCTATATTACAGATTGTTTTGCTTGAATGCTTGTTCTCCTCCATAGACTCTGGAGCATAGCATCAAATTGTCTACTTATCAAAAGTGCTTACTACTCTTCAATTGCTCTTATTGATCGTTAATTCACTGAACACTGAATTTGGATTTTAGTTATGAAAAATATTGCCCATTCCATAAACACTGCATTGGTAATTTAAAATAATTTTGACCCTTTTGCTACTGAGTCTTAAATTTGGCTTCCTTCCCTAGAACTCCCCGTGGAGGTCAAAATAGTCCAAAGTTAGTAAAATAGCCTAAGCTTCAACTCATCCAAGGGCCCACAAGAATGGGGCCCTGTATTTTTGAGCTCAAGAAATGTTTACAATTTGTATCTGAAAAGGTAGGAAAGTTACTTGATTATCCTCCTTAGGGTGAAATTTTTCCTATCTTTAGTCAAGTCTTTTAACCCAATGATAACAAAACAAAATAAAACCAAGGCTCAAAAAAATGAGAATTTTTATTTTATTTGTTTATTTTGGTAACAAGGAAACTCAATGTGGTGGTTCTAGGTCCATAATGTTCACCATCTGGTAGGATTGAATGATCTCACAGAATCAAAATATAATCCCAAAGTGTATAAAGTAGGCAGGCATCAGAAGCAATGAATTTGAGGAAGAACTCAACTTCATCTTCAAAATGAAGCAATTAATCTTGCACCAAATTAAAGTTTTATTACTTCATCTGAATTTGCAAATACAGGGTTAAAATGATAAACTATGTTCTTTCTTGTCTCCTTCATACTTTCTTTCCTTCTTGGTTTCTTAGTTCTTTGGTCCCTTCTACCTTCTTTTCCTCTCTTGCGACTTCTCATTTCATTCTTCTTCTTTTATGTTAATTAGTTGGAGTATAATAAGATTTTGATGTATTAAAAGTGAAATTAGTTTTATCTGGAACTTGTTTCAAAACAATGTGGGAGGAGATATGGAAGATATAGGTGAAATAAGGTTGACCATAATTTGATAATTATTAAATATAAATGATGAGTCCTATGGGGATTTATTATGTTTTATGTGTTTTTACATGTTTCAAAAATTTCTACAAAAGGAACTTTAAAATATAATTTAAGCAAATATAATTATTCTTAATCTGATTGAAATGGGTAAAAGAAACATCATATTCTAGATTTATTAAAGTATGATGAGAAACTCTTCAAATTTCTTTTCCTGTGTTGTTTTTACTCCATTTATTATATGATACATGCAAGGATAGAAAATGTCAGCATTAGTAGGGAGCATGGGACCATGTTTCTACACAAACAAATGAAGCCCACACAAATTCTCAATCATTTGTCGCCAGCAGGGATACACAATCATCAAATTCAGAGCCCTCCATGGCTGAACCTTTTGTGAAAGAGATGCACTCTTTTAAAGGGAACCAGTTCTTTTACTTTTCAACTATATGAACATTCACTTCTATGTTATTTATCAATTCTATTTCTAATATACCATTACATTGTGTCTTAATTTGGGCTGCTATAACAAACTACTATAGACTGGGTACTTGAGTAACAGAAGTTTATTCCTAACATTCCTGGAGGCTGGAAGTCTCTGATCAAGATGGCGGAGCAGTCAGTTAAGGAATCCTTTTTCTGTATTCTCACAAGGCAGAAAGGAGAGGTCTCTGAAGTCCCTTTCATAAGAGCACTAATTCTATTCAGGAGGGCTCTACCCTTGCAGCCTAATTACTACCTCAGGGATCCAACTCTTATACCAACATACTGTGGGTGAGCATTTCAACTCACACACTACACACACACACACACACACACACACACACACACCCTTAACCTCCCTGGCTTTGGCAACAGGCATATGAGGATCACATATTATAGCTCAGACACTGATCATCAGCTTTAAATAACAAGAGCACCTAGGGAACTGCAGGGAAAATCCTAGGATAGTGTGGAGCTTTCTTAGAAATTGCACCAGTACCAGGGCCATTGCTCATTTCCAAATCCACTCAAATGATATGAAATGTTATACAATGAGATAAGTATTTTAAAATAGAGACGTTACATTAGAAAGTTTTATTTATGTATCTGCCATCATGGACCAGAAATTATATGGACCTAGCAGATTATAAAAATGAGATGGCATCTGAACAGTAAAAGTAGAATTAACCAGGGTAAGAGAAGAAATTTAGAATCAATAAATATAAACAACAAGGACAATTACTGCATATTAATGAAAGAAGTGAGTGCATGCTGTGGTAGGGGTTTACAGGAGAAACAATACAGGACATATACTTTATAGGATTGTTTTATAATATTCATCCAAAGAATCAAATACGAAAGAGTGAGGGAGATCTCTCCACACACTAGAGACCCAAAGAATCCAGCTGAGGGCCTGGATTCCATGGCAGTGTCCTGCATGAGTCCAGCTAAAGATCTAGAGCTATGGTAATGTCCTCCACAAGTCCAGCTGGAGGCCTAGAGCCCATGACAATGTCTTATACAAGTCTGTATCAAGGATCTGCACTGGGAAGGTGGAAAGGTCAGTGGTGAAAGCTAGAAAGTCTGCATCAATACGATGAAGGATCTGCACTGGCAGGCTGAGGGAGCTGCACTGGGGTCAGGAAGCGATGCTCAAAATAAGGACCAGAGCTTCCCAGAAAAGAACCATAGACATCCACAGAAACAGTGAGGTCCTGAGCTCCTCCAGTGATGAGAACAGCTGAGTTTATTGAGAAAAACCAACATGACTACCTTCTCCAAGAGAATTAACAGCACACCATCTTCCCCTCCAGTTCTCCTTTTATGCTCTTGCCAACAGTCCTCAGGTGGACCTTCCACACCCAACACCATGCTGATTCAGTTCAGGTGGGTGTTACAAACTGACCATTAGTTAACCCACCATAGTGCCTATGTGTTCGCATGTGGGTCTGAGTTTCCATGAGACACTAGTGTGTATCTGTGGGATAAGGCCTAAAAATTGCTCTTTTAGAAATGTGTATTGCTTGCCTGGGGAAAGCTTTTAAACAGGGACTAAAAAGAGAAGCAGAGCTAAAGTGCCTTAATGGCCCTCTCTTCTTAACCATGGAAGGGGTGTGGAGGGAGACTGGTAACTGGAGGATCCCTTCAGGCCATCCGTCTGCTCCAGCCAGGTCCATGAATCCAAAAGTGAAATATGTCCACACAGCCTCACACAAGTACACCGCCAGCCCTCAGAAGACTGCTGGGAAACATGACCCACACAGCTGCAGTGAAAAATTGTGCTTATTCCCCACACTAATCAATCTAAATTTTTACTCACAAACACGAATGATTCTTACAAAAGCAGCAAATTTTTGAGGAAAACCAATAGTAAAAAAGGAGAAGCAAACATATCTGATGACCCTGAAACGATTAGGAAAGTGGAGAGAACTTTTTGAAAAATAATTTCATTTAGTCAAAAGAGAAACAATATTGCATCTAAAATATAAGAAAATACTGTTATGCAAAATGAGCTACCAGAACATCAGTAAGCTCTTAAACAGAAGTGAAATGGCCCAAAATTTCAAACACTTGCTAAAACATTGAGCTGAATAATGAACATGACTAAAGATAAAATCAGTCACATAAAAAATTAAGAAAACTTCAAGGAATGTAGAAGGCAGAGGCAGGGGAAAGGTGTATAAGAAATAATGGAAAACCAAATAATTGGTTCTGAAGCCCAAACATTACACTTATAAATTCATTTTTCCAAGACTCTAATAAATTTTGCAATGATTTCTTTCTTTAGCTTGACCATGGTCCTCACAGTTTTCCCCTTAGCTTTACGGCCAGTATTACTGAATTTCTTTGGTACCATGTTTATGATATTTTATGCAAATAAAGTACAAAACAAACAAAAGCTCAATAGCAAATGTTTTAATCACTAGCACAAGCATTCTATGTTGTCTGGGTGAAACTAAAGTGACCTCTTTGTGTCCACAGCGAGATGCAACTTGTGACTCACTCTCAGCCTGGTCAGGGTTTTTCATGTTGGATTTTAGGTTCAACTATCAAGCAAAGTTATGAACACCAAGCAGTTTTTTTCTGAACGTTGCTGTTCAAGTAGGGAAAAGTGGAGCTTCGAGCTGTTCGACAAAGAGGCATCACAGTACATATAGTAAATGTTTAAATTTAAAACACTGTAGAAGACACCTTACTATTAATCCCCCCAAAACACTCTCCCTTACTGCAAACACACTTATCCCACCATTCTTGCCACTTTCTGAATCTGTTCCAGAAGTCTTCTTTCAGAAATGTCTTTTTGAACTATGATCAAAAATACAGTGAAAGTTGCTGCAGAATGCCATCCCAGAGAAAGGCAGGCCCATAGAAGACATGACAGTGTGTCTTCATCCACCTCGTTCATCAGATCTGGCACCAGGGAACTTCTGGCTCTTCTCCGAAGTCAAATGACTGTGAAAGGTGAACATTTTGAATGGTTTTAGGACAGTGAAGCAGTCATGGCAGTGCTATCTGAACTAAAGACATTCACAAAATTACTTCCAGAATTGATTCAGAAAGTGGCAAGGATGATTGGATGTGAGCTCAAAGTGAGGGGGAATACTTTGAGGGGGATGAATGGCCATGTACCTTGTACTGTAACAATTCTTTAAAATTCAAATATTCACCGTTTTAGTCTCACCTCATAGATGGCCTATCCAACCTCCACGTCCTCTTTCTCTAAGAGAATTTCTATCTTGTTCAGTGGAAATGTCCTCAGGGGAGGTATCCTAGCCAGTCAAGTCAGTAATGATAATCTTTTTTTTTATTTAAGAGAAAGGAAAAAGACACATATAAGAAAGACAAAAAGCAAAAGAGACAAACAAACGACTACAGTAAATGCACAACAGTAACATTACAGGTTTACAAAACAGGATGATGGAAACTTGGCAATGGTTGCAATATTGCGTATCATTATCTTCAAAATGGTTGTTTACATTAACAGATATAGACATGTAAAATTGATCTAACCATATGAGTACCAATTGTTTTCTCTAAATAACTAATACATTCAGCAGTATGTTCGCTTTAGTTATCTTACATATACATATATACAGATTTATATCTTTTCTTTTTCCCTTCCCTCTTTCCCCCTTTTCCCTTCCAAATTACTTTTGCTCTTTGAGCTGTTTTTTACCCTTACATAGTATTTATTGTACATTTTGGATCATATATACTTTTTCAGTTTCTTACACTAGGGAGACAATACAGTATTTACACATGTGGGTTTGATTTATCTCACTTATGAGTATGGTCTCAAGTCGTGACCATTTACTTATAAAAGTCTCAATGCAATCTTTCTTAATAGCTGAGTAGTACTCCATTGTATAAAAATACCACATCTTTTTTATCCAGCCTTTAATTGATGGGCACTTGGGTTGTTTCCAAGATTTTTTTTTTTTGAGACAGGGTCTCACTCTACAGTTTAGGCTGGCCTTGAGCTAACATTGTAGCCCAGGTTGGTCTCTGACTTGCTATGATCCTCCTGCCTCAGCCTCCCAAGTGCTGGGATTACAGAAGTGTGCACCACGCCTGGCTCAATCATGATGATCCTATTCCATTATGTAAGTGATACAAGGGAGAATATGAAACGTTTTAAGCATTTGAATGTAAAAGAAAACTGCCCAGTGAACTTGGGGAAATGTTTTTATCATGGTAAAGAAAGCAGGAGGAAGAAGCGGGAGAGGAGGAAGAGGAGGAGGGAAAGAAGATGAAGGAGGAAATGGGGGAGGAGGAGAGGAAGAAGTGAGGAGGATCTAAGAATTTGTCTAAGCTTTGAGTGAGATTGTGTAAGAACATGATGCTGAGTTGGGGTGGATATTACACAGCCTTATAAAGTGTGTGTACTGAGGACAGTGAGGCAGAGTGATAGTTTTTTGGTGAGAATGTTAAACCATTAAAACTATCTTGGTATCACCTGCCTCTGGAATTCTGATGTGAGATTGGTGTAATTATGGTAGAATATTCTGTATTACCAATACTCTGCATGTGTATCAGTGTAACTTTCAGCGTGATTATTGTAGAATACCCTGCTACTTTCAGTCAAAAACATTCAAACCAATGCAAGACCCTTCTATATTTAAGATACTGGGGATTCAGTGTGAGCAGTGCAGATGCACATCCTACATTGCTCCTTTGGCTGCAGGCTTCGAGTCTGACATTGGTTTAAGTCTAAGCTCTGCCCCTTTGGACTATATGACCTTGGGAAAGTTATTTAACATCTTTGAAACTATTTCATCACATTCAAAAAGGGGGTAGATAATAATATGACTTACCATACATATTTGTAGTGAGGATTAAATAAGATAGCCTGGTGTTTAACACACGCAATAGCTAAATAAAATAAATGTGAAATGCAATGATAATATAAGAATAGACTAAAAAGAGAATGATGAAACAAAATCTATTTTGAAGAAAGATTCTCCATGACTTGGTAAATTATTAGACATAAAGGAGTTGAGATTTTTTTTCCCATGATTATGGAATTTAAGGTATTGTGATTTTTTTAAATCTATAGTTTATTTAGAAACTATTAACTTCCATTATTAGAGAATTTCAAGTTACCTCTGTGTTATTATCTTCTGGATAAATTATACCGTACTCAGTGCTATGGGTTTAGATCTAGAATGTTCCTAAGTACTTCACATATTCAGAGGTGAGGGTTTTTGGAAAGTGATTGCGTTATGAGAGCGCTGTACTTGTCAATGGATTAATCCACTGATTCTTCCATAGCTGAATGTGCTGTTAGGAGTTGGAGCACGATTGGAAGACGTGGGTCTCTGGTTCAAGACCTGGAACAGTGTGTATCTCCCTCCTCAGCCACTCCCTTTGCTCTCTGCTTCCTGGCAGCCATGAGATAAGCAGCTTTCCTCTGCCACGCCCTTCTACCAGAACCTTCTGCCATGGTATTTCTACATTTGAGCCATGAACTGAAATTTCTGAAACTGTGAGCCAAAGTGAACCTTTCCTATTTTGTTGGAGGTAACAACTATTATGACCCACTGATGAAAAGTGACTGAGATTTTAGAGATGGAAAAATTTTTTTTTTGTACCAGAGATCGAACTCATGATCTCATGCTTGCCAAGCAGGTGCTTGTGCCACTGGGCTAAATTCCTGGTCCATGACTGAGATTTTAATCCTTTGAAGTTTTTGTGATTTTAAGTGGGGATATGGTCAGTTTAGATAATGTTCTCTGTATATGTAAAAAGAATGTGTTTCTAGTTGTTAAACATATTAATCACAGTTTTTACAATTATTTCTAGTGCTAGCAATACAACCGTCCCTTGGTATTCATGAGGAATTGGTTCCAGAACCACTTAGGTTACCAAATCAGTAGATATTTAAGTCTCTTATATAAAATGGCATAATATTTTCATATAACCTGTGCATTTAAAGTATTTTGTACTTTAAATGATCTCTAGATTACTTACAACAAATACAATGTAAGTGGTATGCAAATTCTACTATATTTAAAAAAATGACAAGAAAATAATACGCACATATTCAGTATATATGTATTTTGGGGGGGATATTTTCAGTCTTCACTTGTTTGAATTGGCAGATGCAAAACCTGCAGATACAGAATGGCAAAGGGCCAACTGCATGCTCAAAATATAGTTCTAGCCAAATAGAGATTACCCTGGGTATTTTCATGAAGAAGATGCTTGATTTAAATATTGAAGCAAGTAAAATAAGTACACAAGAGAAAGAATGATTTATCAAAAGAAAGAGCTCAGTGAATGAAAATCTCAGAGGCATCTCTGGTGGACACAAATTCCTACACCAGTGGCCATTATGTGCATATTAGGAGGAGGCAAGGAGACATTAGAAAGGTCAGAGTTGAATAAATAGTGTGTTGCTATTACCAAAGTGTGTGCTGTTTCCAAAGTTAAGTCAAGGAGAAAAAGGAAATAGGAAAAACAAGAGTTTATTTCTTCTTGTATTTCCCCAGTGGAACCATAATAAAATAACCAATTTGTGGTATGTTTAGAAGATTGTGCTCCAAATTAGGGTTTTTTTCCTCTTTCCATGATTATGAAATAACTGAAGAAATCCATTTCTTTTTGAAAAATCATTTGGAAAAGTAGGTTAGATATCCTTAAATAAGTGGTTGATACCAGAAATAAAGTAAAAGAATGAAGTAGAAATGATTTAAGAGGCAAGATGGGCTTAGTATTATTAAAAGAGATCAAAATCATGAAAGTGGAGAAGACCAGAAATCAGA
This sequence comes from Dasyprocta punctata, assembly GCA_004363535.1. Classification (NCBI taxonomy): domain Eukaryota; kingdom Metazoa; phylum Chordata; class Mammalia; order Rodentia; family Dasyproctidae; genus Dasyprocta; species Dasyprocta punctata. The sequence goes on along the minus strand of RJWM01017556.1, from coordinate 12,804 downwards.
CAGGCATACTAGAATCTGACCTTCACCCCTTCCTAGGTGTATGACCATGGGCAACTTGAATTTATAAGCTTCTGTTTCTGCATTGCATGAAATAAGCACAATATTGTACTTATACAATTGTACTCTACACTGGGCAAAGTAAACACACCTAGCTCAATGCACATAATTTAGATGGTTAGATATGAGCATCTTTCCATTTATAGTAAGTACTGACTTAGAAATTATATGTGAGCATAAAAATATATACTAAGAGTGTATATATGTATGAGAACTGATATGTGCAAGTACATCCTCCCTGAAGAGCTGGAGAGTACCCATGATCCATGTAGAGATACTAGATCAGGGTAAGAGCACTTGGCCTGTGTGGTAAATTGGAAAGCAGTTATTAAGAGTGTTGGATCAACTCAGATGTATTATGATTTATAGTCAGTCTGCTCTGATTTTGTTTATAGTGACTCACTTCTCCAGAGAGTAAATATTCTTAGGAAAACTGAGATTCTGATCCATCTAACTTGAGGTCTTGGATTATAGCAGCCTCAGAGAGATGACTTGAAGATTCTCTGAGCACAGGGAATCTGGTCCAATTGAACTTCAGGGTGGAATGAATGTATTTCACCCGGAGAATGTATTCATGCAATTTCATTCGAGACCCTGTATAAGCTGAACTTCTGGAATTTGCACTCATACAGCCAACTTACTAGAATTTGTGTTGATACGGCAAAGCCAAGAACACCTTGTACTATTTTTCTTTGATGACGTATTTTAAAAATCTGCATAAACAAGCTGGGCGTGGTGGCGCACGCCTTTAATACCAGCACTCGGGAGGCTGAGGTAGGAAGAGCATTGTGAGTTCAAGGCTGGCTTGGGCTACAACGGGAGCGCAAGGCCAGCCTGAGCTACTTAGTGCGACCCTGCCTCAAAAACTAGGGCTGGGAGTTTGGCTTAGTGACTTAAGCACCTGTTTGGCAGGTGTGAGGTTGTGAGTTCAATCCCCAGTGCTGGAAAGAAAAAAAATCTGCATAAACATCAAACAAGAAAGAAACAAACTTCATTTTCCAAACTTTCTTCACATTGCTATTTTCTCTGAATGGAAACCTTTTGAGAAAGCTTTGTGACTGAGATAGCTAGTCTTTCAGCTGTGGGAATTTTCCAGTTGCATGAGAATCCTTCATGAGAAACTACTTCCACTGTTGCTTGCCAAGGGGAAAAAAATTAGCAGTAGAAAAGTAAAGAAAGAGAAGAATACTAGAAATGATAATTTCTCCAGAAAACAGATATTTTTGCTCTTTTCCTTGACTTGATTTTTATAGATTATTAACTGTGTTTAAGATTACATAATCTTTATAATTTAGAAAATTCAAAATAAAATATGATTAACAATCATGCAAAACACAGAAGATGCTAAATAAATGTAAAAGAAGTATCAAGATGGCTGTTTTTTTCTGAACTGGAGGAGACACTCCATTAGGAGCTGATCACTACGAGTTGTATAGTCAGTGTTTGGCAGCCCCAGCAAGTCACAAACCTGATCAGTAACAAGTAGAATTATCTGCAGTGAATTTCACAGAGCCATCCATGCTTGGCATGAGAAATAACTTTTTTCCAAAATTATGGTATTTTAAAAAAATTATCAATATTGTATGATACAATGTGATAATTCCATAGATTCATACAATGTATAATGATCAAATCAGGGAAATAAGCATTTCTAGCTCCTTAAACAATTATCATTTCTTTGTGTTAAGAACTTTCAAACTCTTATGTTTCTATAAAAATAGGTAATAATTGTAGTCACCCTTCTACACTGCAGAACACTAGCAGTTATTCCTCCTGTATAACTGTATTTAGGTACCTTTTATTTGACTTCCCTCTATCTCCATCCTTATAACCCTTCCTAGTCTCTTGTGACCACTATTATCTCTACTCCAAAAAAATCACATTTGTGTTGTTCCATATATAAATAACACCATGTAGTATTTGTCTTTTTGTACTTGGCTTAGGAAAGAAATAGTGCTATCATCCATCTATCTATCTATCTCTACATTATATCTACCTATTTTTTTCCTTCCCATCTCCTCAAAGTCTACCTTCCTGTTTCAATCTTTTATCTTTTTTTCTTTTCTGGTACTGGGAATTGAACCCAGGGCCTCAGCAGTTAGACAGGCATTCTACCACTGAGCTACATTCTCTGCCCTCTCTTTCACTTTGCTCTTTATTTATTTTGGTTATTTCTCATATAAGAGAAACCTACGATATTTAACCTTTTATGTCTGATTAATTTAACTTAGGACTATGATTTCAAAATACATCCACTTTCCTACAGAAGACTCAAATTTATCTTTCTTTATGACTGAGTAGTATTCATATATATATATATCACATTATCTTTATTTATTATTTAAGTAATTAGAATTGTAAGGTAGAGTTAAGTGAAAACTATGCAAAACTTTGTTTTTGCTTATTAGCAATATTATTTACTCTTTAGAAGTTGCTGTCAAGTTTACGGAATACATCTTTAACTGATCACAGTCAACTGTGAAATGGCATTCAGATACACTGTATTAATCTCAAATAACATCCTCTTTCTTTCCTCTTGATATTAGTGTAATAGTTCACTTTTACAGATGTTATAAATTCTACACTACATTACTATTTTTATTTTAAACTTGTAGTTGAGTTTAAAATTGTCTTTTAAAGATATTTTAAAAGAAAGACATTCTTCTAGCTTTATCCACTTGGATATCATTCTCTTTACTCTTTATTTCTTTTTTTATGTCTTTTTAATTTAATTTTAAAAGGAATCAGACAGAGCGATGAAATGAGTCAAAACAAAACTGTGTAAAATTTTTAAGTATAAATATTTTCTCTTTTTGAAGCTCATTTTAAACAAACTTTTTAAACTTCATTTGAGTCTAAAACTAAGCAAATATTTTGTATCTTAAAGACACTTATGCATCTAAATTCCAAAAGGTTTACAGAAAATAACACAGTGCACTTGAATTGTGTAGCAAAGTATGGCAGATATTTGGTTGCATAATTGTTACAGGTGAGCTATTGTGCTCCAAAAAGTTCTGTGTCTCCTTGGTTTGAGAAGCTAACTTGTGGAGTTCAGAATCAGCCTGGTGTTAAACTCTTAGCCAAAAAAGAGTTATCAAAGGAGTTTCCCAACGGGGAAACTGTTCTTAGATGGTTTCATGAAAGGATCAGAATAACCCTTACACACTCCCGTGGTGGAAAGGACTGACCAAGCAAACGGTCCTACAACAGAGCATGCTCACATTCTTAAAAGGATTCGGGACCTGCTGGATTAAGCCAGAGGCCATGGAAGTAGAAGTAGGACAGGAAATATATCCTGTTAGTGTCATTTCTCACCGATTGGACCAATACTTCCCGAGACAGGCTGAACATTAGATTCACCAGGGTAACTTCAAAGCATTCTGATGCCTTAGCTTCAGTGTCCAAAATGTGAATGAATTAGTTTAGGCTGGGGCTTGGACCCAAATATTTTTAAAAAGAGCCCCCAAATGATTCCAATTAAGAGTTAGACTTGAGAAATCTTCACTAGAGGGGTCATTTGGAGGACACACTTCTTCACTGCTGCTCAGCACTTACTATACTGCCTGACACATGGCATCTGAGAAACATTAGTGGGGTAAACAAAACATAATAAAAACAAAAGAGTCTTTTCTAAACTAGGATCTGTCATCTTGCTGCAAGTTCCTCTTTGTTTGACCATCCACATGGATGCACACGTACGTGTTTTTATTTAACTAGGTCCCATGGCAGTTAGCATAGAACCTTACTTTCACCTCCACAACTGAGGTCCATGCTTGGGGTGGGCTTTCTCTGAGTTTTCAGTATCTTTCAGGGCTTGTGACTGAGTGAAGCTGTGCTCTCTGGGAATCGCACCATAAGCCTAGAATAGAATCTCTGTCTCTTCTCTAATACTTTGTCCTACTTGGAAGTATAACCAGATACCTGTAAATGCTCAAGACTCAGGTGTACCAGGTCATCCCAGTCCCTATTCCTTGAGGATGAGCTGGTTCCAAGAGCCTTGACAGTGAACTGTGCCCACTGCTGTGTCTTTTGGAGATCATGTGAGATTGGACCTCCAGGATGGTCCTGACACACCAGATTTGAGTCACTCCAATTCTTTACATGAACATTCTTTACATGAATATACACACAAAAAGGTTGCCTGGAGTTTGTATAGCCATAGAGTAGCTCTGCCTCTGGAATATTGATATTTAATTTTCTTAGAGATGAAAGTGTGGGTTATCCTTCACTGAGAAGATTCCTCATTAGAAAACCTTGCTTCCTGGGAAAAACTCCAAGAAGATTTATGAGACCAAACCAATTAAAGCAGTTATCCACATTATCTAGAAGGGTATCTTTATTTAGAAAAGTGTTTCTGTCAGAATTCTTGTAAATGTACCATGACAAAATTTTTAAGAGTCTACAAGGACCCAGAAATTTAAAAAGACATTGAAAGTGGTTGTCTCCATTTTTTTCCTGTCTTCTCAAGGAAAACTTAATAAAGTAAAAAAAAAAAATGTCAAGGAAAGAGGGAGGAAATCATGACCTTTTAGAAAGTCAGAAGACTGATTAATCTTTCTTGGGAAATGTATTTTTGTTCCTAATTTTTATATTGATTAAATGTTGAAATAATATTTTGGATATGTTTAAGTTACATCAAATTACCAAGGTTAATTTCACCTGCTTCTTTCAACTTTTTGAATGTGGCTATTAAAAATATCTAATTATGGTGTTCATATTTGTGGTTCACCTTCTATTTCTTTCTTTCTTTCTTTCTTTCTTTCTTTCTTTCTTTCTTTCTTTCTTTCTTTCTTTTTTTCAGTACTTGGGATCGAACTCACCACCAGGCGGGCATTTATTATTGAGCTAAATCCCCAGCCCCAACCTTCTATTTTTTTTAAACAGCACTGTAAATTGTCAAAAAGATCCATGACCTTAAAATGTCAAGAGCTATAAACATAAAATGCAAGTTTCCTTAAAACTGGCTAAAACCTTTGATTCAGGCAAAACAAAGAGGATAGAAATGGGCCAGAGGGATAGAAGGAACAGAACGACTTAGAATCTAGTAGAAGAGAACAAAGGATGGGGGAGAATGTGTGGTTTACCTACACAGAAAGGAAGCTTTGGAATAGAGCAATTTCAGAAACACTGGTCCAACCAAGAATGAGAGGAATGCTTCACACACAGAAAGACAATGAGGTGCACCCACCCTGAGAAGTACACCTGCCTACCTCCACCTTGGGTGAAGTGTGAGCACCTCATTCTTCAGCCTAATCCTCATAAATGATTTTGGCTGGTTTGTAGGCTATAGCACAATGTCTGGACTGAATTTTAGTTGACGAAGCAGTCACTGTTCAAAATCAACCTGTCAGGGACTCAAGTTACAGAATTGAGGCATTCCATGCACTCATTCTCTTGGTTTTTAGTCATAGGCTTCTGAGATGCAGACCTTTTTAATAGAACAAACAGTATAGAAGGAATTTTATAGAAACTGATACATCCAGAAGCATCACACTCCATATAAATTCTCAGGGAGATTAAAAAATTTTAATGCGAAATATTTGGAAGGAATAAAATTTCTGTCACACGCTCTACTCAAAGTGCTTCTTACTTTCTGCCATCTGGCCTGACACCTTTCCAGATTCTGTATCAGCTGTATCAGCTGCTGAAGTGAGCTCCTCAGAGGGAGTAGGAGATGCTCTTGGGAGTGGGGAGAACAGCTATGCATGGCACTTGGAGTCTCACCTCCTTCAGACACTGCAGGCTTACTTTCCTCTCAGTATGTGGGACTGCATCTAGTCATTCCTTACATTGAAATAGAAAACAAAGGTTGGAGAGATTCGACAGACAGCAATTCCTACAATCCTAATGTGTCCCTGAATATTGAATTCAATGTGGAATTTGAAAAATACAATTTCTCAACCTTCAGTTTTTTCAAGACATAGTTTAGTGACATATAATAACCCTATGTATTTATAGGGTACAGTATGATAGTTTGCTACATATATACAATATATTAGCATCTTCATCTCCTAAAATATTTAAAGTCTCTTGTTTTCAAAGCAGACACAAACTTAATGTCATACTGATGAGAATTATATTTAGTTGTTTAAATCTCTGATCCTTGTCAAGTAAATGCTTAGGAAAAAACCAAGATTTTCAATGTCTGGCTTTTCTGAAGATTTTTAAAGAAGAATGCTTTAATGTGAGGGTTTCTCTTCCAATCACTTTAGTTTCCAGACTTACTCATTTGTGGTAAATCCAAAGAAGATTCCCTTAAAAGTGGCAAGATTGCAAAATAGAGAGCGGAGTTCCCAGGATTTTATTTTCTTAGTCCCACTAAACTAAACAAATGAGATAAAGAACTACACATTCAGAGCATTCTGGATGGTGACACTGGCAGCTGGAATTGACCAAGACATAACTGATACAGCTATTATATTTCCTCCTTTTCACAAGCCTCATTCTTCATGATCTCCTCCTCTCCCAGCTGCTTTTGAGGATGTCAAGAATAAAATTCTTTCCCTGGAGATTCAATGAGAATCAGGATTGAAGGCAGTTTGAGAAAGAGTTTTGGCTTAGACAGTGATTGAAATGGTAATACCTGAGTTTGACAGCGGGTGTACTAAATTAGGCCAATGCTTACCAACCTTTACTGTCTAACTGTAGAACAGGAATGGGGCTTGTAAAAGTGAAGTGAATATTGATGCCAAAATAAAGATAGAATGTTTTTACTGACATCCAAGTTGGGTTTTTCTTTCTTCTTTTTTTTTTATTTTTAGTTTTATTTATTATTTATTTATTTACTTATTTTTTTTTGCAACACCAGGGATCAAACTCACAACCTCACACCTGCCAGACAGGCACTTCAGCCGCTGAGCCAAACTCCCGGCCCTAATTCTTTTTGAGGCAGGGTCGCACTATGTAGCTCAGGCCAGCCTTGCTCACATTGTAGCCCAAGCAGGCCTCGAACTCACAATGCTCCTCCTACCTCAGCCTCCCAAGTGCTGGGATTAAAGGCATGCGCCACCACGCCCGTCTTTTTTCTTTTTTATTAGTACACAGTGATTATATTCATCACAGGGAATTGGTACATGTACGTAATAATCTTAATTTCTTTTATTTCTCTCTCCCCTTCTCTTCTGTCCCTCTCCTTCCCTCCATCTCTAGATCCCTTTCCATTTGCAAAAGACCAAGCTCTTTAATTCCTACTATCCATTTTTTATTTTGCTTTTAAAATTACTTATACTTTAGGTTTCTTATATAAGAGAAATCATGCAATATTTAAGCTTATGTTTCTGATTTATTCCACTTAACAATATGGTCTTGATTTGGATTTTTCTAATGTACACTTCTTATTGTTATTACCTTAGCAGAAAATAGAACACCTTTGAATCAGAGAGATCAGCAAAGGAAGAAAGACAGGAATTATTTATATGTTGCAGTGATTTGCAATTCCTGCACAATAAAATTATCTAAAGCTTTAAAACCATTACAATTTCCCTATGTCAACCTGGCTAATTGAAACTGAAGTGGTGGGTATAAGCTCAGTATCCATGTGCTTTAAAAACAACTCAAGTGATTGCAATCAGCAGTCGGCATCATAGCCTACAGGGTGGAAGTCTGCGTGTCAGTTCTTTGCAAGTTTTGTGTCTGTGGTCTCAGACTTCAGCAGTTTCACCAATTGATGCCACACTCCTTCCTTAGTTGTAGTTAGAGTCATGGCCTAAGTCCCTGCCAACCAGCTAGGCTTTTTGTCTCAGATGCCTTGCACAATGGCTTTTTACAGAGGAGTGAAATAACCTATATCAAATAACCTATTTCAAAGCCAATTAGCTGCACTCTGTTCATTTTAATGAAGCACATCAATTAAGGAGAGGGTTGCACTGGAAAATTCCAGGACCTGCAATACCAGCAGTCTTGGGTACTACATGGTAGGCACAAAATTATTTTATTCATTCAATAAACCCACACTTAGCACTATGTGCTGGATCCCGGAAATGAGATGATGAATAGTGATATGCGGCCAAGCTTCAAAGAGTTCTCAGTTTTTTGTCACCTCAGAAATCAGTAATTTCTAAGCTACCTGGAGTTCAACACTTTTTAGCCTCAAATTTTAACCACTGTATTCCAGACTTTGGAATTTCATTTTCTAGTATTGTTTTGTTTGTTTGTTTGTTTGTTTTGTTTTTTAACTTGGAAGAGTTTCCAGTTTTTAACTTTGCCAAATAAGAAACAAAACAAAATGGAAGTTTCTTTTTTAACACAAAAAAGTAACAAATAGATCATCTTGTTACAAGGAAATATCATTTAAATGAAACAAATTTAGCTTCATGAAAAACTCTACCCAATTTTTTTTTCTAATTTTGCGATTTCCCAATAAGTCTTTCATTAAATCAGATTGCTTTCCTCTTCCCTTCCTCCCTCCCTTCCTTTCTTCCTCCTTTTTTCCTTCTCTCTCTCATTCCATCTTTCTAATGAGCAGTACTTTCCCTCATTCTCCAAATAAATATTCTTTGGCCAAATTACACTTCTGGCCAAAATGAAGTAACAAGACTAGACTTACCCCACCCCATACCATTATATAACTAATAAATGAAGGAAATATGCAAGCAATTGTATTCAACAAAATGAAGAACAGAGATTTATGAAAGATGAGAGACAAGTGAGGTACACCCTATATCACTCTAGCTTACTGTCTTAAGGATAATTCAAATCCATAGTGCAGGTGGGGCTACCCGGTTGGGTCTGGACGATTCCCTGACTTGAGATGGAGCTAAAAGTTTGGAGTGAACAAGGTGGCTAGAATTTACAGGAAGGAACATTGAGGAAGAAGGAGATACATAGACAGGAGTCTCTGAAGATTTGCAGAGTTCCTCCTGAGTTTTCAGCTGAGAATAATGTTAAACCTTTGCATGTGAGGAAACTGCCTACAGCCAGGAACAGAATCACCCAGAGAAATAGAGATAAGAATGCTTGGCACACATGAAGGGTCAGAAGAGTACTTGTGCCCAGAAATCACACTGGAAACCTCATGATTTATGTTTTTTAAAATGAACAGAGTATCAGTGACCTGTTAGGTGACTTCAGCTGGATTCATGTATGTTTAATAGGAGTCAATAAAGCAGTAGGCAGGCAGAAAAATATTTGAAGAAATGATGCCTCAATTTTCCAGGTTTAGTAAAATTATACATACATAAATCCAAGCACAAGAAAAATAAAACCATACCAAAACACATCCAAATCAAATTGTTCAAAACCAATGATAGGGAAAGTATCTTAAAAGCAGTAAGGAGAAAACACATTATTTATAGTGGAACAAAGATTAAGATACTAGAGGATTCCACATTTTTAAAAAACGCAGATGAGAAGACAGTTTTCATTTATAATGATTTTTAAATCCTCAGCACATTATAAATTCAAGGAACTTTCTATATTCTATAAAGAGAACCAATCAAAAACCTCAATCTAGCCATATACCTAATTATGAAAGACCAGATGATTTTCCTCTAAGATCAGGAACACAAAAAGCAAGTCTCTTCTCAGCTGTTCAGTTTAACATAATATCAGATGCCCTATTCAGTGAAATAAGGCAAGGAAAAGGAATAAGATATTCCAGGTTGGAAAGGTAGAAATCAATTTCTTTTTCAGATGATATAACCATGTATGTAGAAAATGCAAAAAAATCTATTACAAAAAAAGTCAATTGAGTCCGTGAATTTATCAAGGAGGCAGAACATAACATTGAATAGACTGAATACAAATCACATTGTATTTTCATATATGAACGACAAAATCATAAATTGAAAAAAGACAACCACACTTTTTACAACAACATCTAGAAATATGAAATATCCATGAACAAATATGACAAAAATATGAGAGACCTATAAACTGAAGACTACAAAACATTGCTTAGAAAAACTGACTAAGAGGGCATTGTGCCCCAGCCAGCCAATCCAGTCCTAGAGGTTCTGAGATCTGGCAGCCCTGCAAGGACCCATCACCATACTTCAGCAGTGTACCTCAGATAGACATATGGGTCCCAAAGGGCCCAAGCTCTGCCCAACCCAGCATCTCAGCACAACTCAAAGGGGGAGCAAGCAGTCAAATGCCCTGGTCCTGGAAGTACTGAGCCTTGCCCAGCCCATTTCAGAGCCCTGGAGCCATCTAGTAAGGGAGTGCTCCAGCTAGACACACGGTTCCCTGAGGTTCCAAGCTCCACCCAGCCCAGCACAAGGCCCTGGTACAATACTTTGGGGGAATGCCCTGGTGAACCACATAGGGCTTGGAGGAGCTGAGACCTGCTGAGAACAGTGCACAGGCACCATCTATGGAGCACCCCAGGGAGAAGCAGGGTCCAGAAGAGACCTGCCCGGAGACCCTCTGTCATCTGGGAGGCACACCAATGAGCTGGGGAATGGCAGAAGCCCCACCCACCGTTTTTCTGTCACCCTGGGAACCTCAGCTCAGAGGAACACAGGTGCCTGGCCCATACCTTTATAGCATGGGATAGTCAGTCATTGAGGGCATCACCTTGGCTTTAACCAACTTACCTGAAGGAACCTAGGAAAATGACAAAATGAAAGAGCAAAATGCAGTCTCAGACCTCCAGCCCACTGAGAACAAGCCCAGGAGACACTGACATAGAAGATACTAGAAATTGCACAATAGAAATTTCTGAAATAATAGGAAGTATTAAAACCAATTCCATGAGGCTATAGAGGAAATTAGATCAGAAATAATCTCCCAAGTAGAAAAGAATGACAAACATAATGAAAAAAATTTTGAGCATATCTAAAGAAGACATAGATGAAAAAATAGAACATAAGAAAATGATGGAAACCTTGAAGGAACAATATAAGAAAGAATTAGAATGCATGAAACATTCAAAGAAATATTCAGGAAATTAAAAATTCCATTGAAAGCTGGCAAAACCACTTGAAAGAAGCTGAAGATAGACTCTCAGATCTTGAAGACAGCAGGGAAGCTAATGATCATGAAAGAAAAGATCTCTTAAAAATAACAAAGAACCAGGAAACAATTCAACAGCTGCAAGATGATGCAAAGAAAAACAATATAAGAGTGATAGGTGTCAACAAAAAAGCAGAATTCAACGAATATGACATAAAAAGACTATTTGCATAAATAATAGCAGAAATTTTTCCAACCATAGAAAAAGAATTTGACATACAGATAAGTGAGGTGTATAGAACTCCAATTATCCATAATTAAAATAAATCTATACCCAGACATAATAATTAAGATCCAAGAAACTCAGCACAAGAACAAAACACTAAAAGCTGTCAGGGAAATGAAAGAGCTAACCTATCAAGGAAAGCCCATCAGAATCATGGCAGACTTCTCAACACAAACTGTCAAGTCAACAAGATCTTGGAGTGAAGTATTTCAAGTCCTGAAAGAAAACAACTTCCAACCTAGAATGATCTGCCCTGCAAAACTATCTTTCAGAATTGATGGAGAAATAAGATACTTCCATGACAAAGAACAACTGAAGAAATTCATGACCACTAAACCAACACTACAAAGAGTATTGAAAGATACTCTAGAAGGAGATAAAGATGATCACAATTCCAAGAACAACAACAGAAAGAAACCACCATGCAGGGCAAGCACTTAAACAGAGAAAAAGAAAAGAATCAACAACAGGAAGCTAACATGACAAAGATAAATCTATATCAGTTATAACCATCAATGTAAATGGTCTCAATTCACCAATCAAAAGAAACAGACTGGCAGAGTGGATTAAGAAACAAAATCCAACAATATGTGGTATACAAGAAGCACATTTAATTCAAAAGAAAATTCATATACTGAAAGTCAAAAGATGGAAAACATTACTCCATGCAACAGGACCCCAGCAACAAGCAGAGGTAGTTATTCTATTTGCAGATAATGTGAACTCCAAATCAAGAATGATCGAAAGAGATAAAGAAAGTCACTATATACTTGTCAGGGGGAAACTTCAAGAGGAAGAGATAGCAGTCATAAATATCTATGCACCAAATACAGGAGCACCCAACTATATCAGACAAATATTATTAGGCATGAAAACTCAAATTAGCAATAACACAATTTCAGTGGGAGACCTCAACACTCAATTGTCAAAAAGAGATCAACTAGATAAAAAAAAAAAAAACGACAAAGAAATAACAGAACTGAACCAAACTTGTGGACAAATGGACTTAGTAGATGTGTAGAGAGTGTTCCACCCAACAGCATCAGAATACACATTCTTCTCAGCTGCACATGGGTCGTTCTCTAAAATAGACCATATTCTAGCCCACAGAACGTGCTTAAGTAATTGCAAAGGAATTGGAATTATCCCATGCACATTATCTGACCATAGTGCAATAAAATGGAAAATTAATGACAAAAGAAGCCACAAAAACTCCATAAACACATGAAAATTAAATAACACTCTCCTAAACAACCAAAGGGTCACAAAAGAAATTATACAATATCTACAATCAAATGAAAATGCAAATGCAACTTACCAGAACCTGTAGGACACAATGAAAGCAGTCCTCAGAGGGAAATTTATAGTGATTAATTCTCACATCAGAAAATAGAAGGAACAGAAACATTATGTGGCACCTCAAACTTCTAGAAAAAGAAGAACAAGTCAAGCCCAAAGCCCAAAGATTAGAGCAGAAATTAATGCAATTGAGACTAAGAAAACAATACAAAGAATTAATGAACTGAACAGTTGGTTCTTTGAAAGAATAAATAAAACTGATAAACCCC
>RJWM01017555.1:0-42834 GCA_004363535.1 Dasyprocta punctata | reverse complement strand
CATTTTGCTAATATTTATTCAAAAATATTTATTAAGAATGTTTAAACAACCAGGCACTTTGCAAACCAGTGAATAAACTCATTCCTAATCCAGGTGTGGTTCCAAAGCCCACCAACACCAGGAAAGTCAACCTAATGGATAAAGACAGTCACTTCCACATTTTTACCAAACAATTACCTAAATGGAGCTCTTTCACATGGTGTGAACCTTGCTGTCCTAAAAATTCACTTCGCCTAACTCACCTACAGGAAGTCCTAGGACAGTCTCCCCCAGCTGACACTCACATCCTGTTCTCAAAGTTTGTATTCTGTAGTCCATAAACAGTAAATTTCTTCCATACTGACTGGGTCTTTCCTTGGATGAACTGTTTTTACTTCCTCAGCTCCTTGATAATCTAATTTGGCCATTTTAGGCATGGTTATGATATTCACTAGTCACTAAAAATAAGTTACTTGTGTCTTATGACTGAAATGAAAATGTTAAACTGCTTATTCTTTTAATTGTCTGCTATCCCCTCTAAACAGCAGCCGAAGTGCAAATACCTTGTCTGTTTGGTTCTACATCCCTGGAGTACACTATAGTACCTTGGAATAGTAGTGGCTTATTCATTTTGTTAAGTATATAGATGGATGATTCATTAACAGTATAGCTAACATAGCTTTCCCAGCCATATGTAATCTTGTAAAATCCTACCCAAGCAATCTTCCTATCTTTTTTAAGTGCCTTTCTAGTTTCTCCTTTTCAGAATCCATCTCTCCCTGAACACAAACTTGTAGCAAATTTAGATTCTATAGTAGGCCTTTCCACCAACAAACTCTACACCAAAATTTATTATAGTCTGATATATCATTCATATGTCTTTTTATATATAATGTATATGCCATTATGTTTGCATATTTATAATTTTTGTAGTGTATACATATTTTTGTTACCCAAAAATGCAAGCTTTGAAAATTTTTATCCTCTAATTATCAAAGTTCTTGACATGGTGTTTTTAGATTACAAAATGCAATAACCCAAGTTCAATGTATGTATATATGTATATGTATGTACATATCTATCTATATATGCTTTATATATAAATATATACTTTTGGTTGATTTTTGGTAATACATTAATATCGTATTTTGGGATATTTGATCAACTCAGAGTTAAAAACCTCCATGACAAGACAGAAAGAAGTTCTGATTGATTTGCACTTATAGTTTGTTTCTTGCCCTATCACTGATATTTTCCTCTTCTTTACATAACATGGAACCTTTGGTGTCATGTGTTTTCATGATGGAAACTGAAAAATACAATGATCTTTAATTATTTCAAATGTACTGATGATGACATTTGCTTCCAACATTTTTAACCACAGTAAATTTATCGAATATTTCTTCCAGACACCCATAATAAAAAATCCTTAAAGGAAGTCAAGGATTAGATCAGAAGATTCTTTCACCAATGAACTTGAATCATTTCTGATTTTGCTGAGATAATATAATCAGTGTATTTTGTGACAGCCATCTTTTTAAGATCTTTGTGTAGAATTCTTTTTCCCTGCTGTTTAGTACATAAAATCACTTTCTCATGTATTATTTATAAATTTGGTATTTTGGAAACAAGTAAATATCTCACAGTAGGAAGCTGGGTTTTTCTGGAGGTAAAGACCTAACTATTCTATAGGACAAGCTTTGGGGTAAAGTATAACGGGCTCAAACCATTTAATAAATTATACATGAATTTCATTAAGAACAATGCATTGCTCTTTAGCTTGGAACTTCAAAACCACTGTTGAAAAGACATTACAGTTTCCAACACTTTTGAAAGACAGTTCTGAAAATTTATCTCCCTTATATGCTCTTTCACTTCATTTCAACAATTGACACACTTAATTATATTTCATCATCATTCAGTAAATTTCAAATATAGTTATTGTATTTTCAAAGTATATAAGAAAAAAAGAATCTCATTTATATTTATTAACACTCTATACACCTAAGTAGTCCTAGAAAAGCATTATATGAACTATAACAAATTCTGTGACATATACTCTATACTCCGTGACAGATTTCTGATTCTGACTAGACCCTATTCCCACTTAAATTTTACAAGGATAAAAGCAAAGATTATATTTTTAGCAAATCATTATATGAGAACCTATTATTCCAGATACTGACTAAACCCTTAAAGAATGTCAAGGACTCTAACTTTAATGTGTATCCCTCCACAAACTCTCCCAGGGCTCATCAACTCTGACAGTTTTACTAGGTCTCATTAACCATTAGTTAAATTAGCTATAACTTTTTAACATTATCAGCTAATTGCTTTGTGATTCTGAGGTAACTCCAGAGTGTACTAAAACTTCATGTCCCCAGAATATGCTTTTACTTCACAGTGTGATGTCACACTATTTAAATTCTCATCAGTGACTGGTCTTTGTGATGCCATAACACTTTCCTTTAGAATTATATAGCCAGATATATAAAAATTAATTAAAATAGTTATTTGGTTTATTTTACATATAAATACTATTCTAATACTTGAATAATATCCTGAAGCATTATTTTGAAAGCTTTCTATGTGTATCTGCAAAACAACTTAAAGAGATGATATTGTGGTATTATTGTTGAATTTATTTACCACTTTTTGTAATTTATCTGTTTTCTGAAGTTCAACTAGAGGTACAAATTGAAGTGAACATAAACTTCTTTGGACTTCAATAAGAGAAATTTTACCCATAGGTAAATTATGTCCAATAGTTCATTTTTCCCCCACAAACAATTATTAAAAATATCCTGATCTAGAAACTGGTTTGATGATCTCACTTGTATTCATCTTTTTTTTTTTTTCAGGTGGGGTCTTGCTATGTAGTTCAGCCAGACCTTGAATTTACATCATACTCCAGACTGTTCTCAAGCTCCAGGCAATCCTCCTACCTCCTGAGTGCTGCCATTGCAAGCTTGTGACCCAAGCCCAGCCCAGCTTCATCATTTCTTTTGGAGCTTACAAATACAACTTCATGTTTTACGCTACATAAGAAAGTGTGTATTTTCTGCTGTGTAACATTATTAGATAAATTAGAATAGTAGACACAAATGAAAACAAATATAATTATACAGTTTTAATTTAAAATCCATTCTGTGATTAACTTACCAGCTAAATTAGTTCACTCATTCTTCCACATCTACAACAAGTGAAGGTTTATTTTCCTTCAGATGGCGGCGAAAATGCTAAGGACTGGAAATACGCAGCAATGACTGAGGAATGTTTGTGGTCTTACAGAACAGAGGGAAATGGTAACGAGTACACACAGGCAGAGATTCTTCCTTACACATTGACTGGTGCTGGTAAAGGAGGGCGAGCAGCCCGAGAGCAGCTGCAGGGATTATCCCGGGATGGGCGCGCTTTGGTGGGATCCTCAGGGCGGGCTCAACGTTCAACAGAGACCTGTCTGAGAGAGCCATGGGAGAAAAAAAACCATGTAGAAAACGAAGGGAACAAATTCCAAAACAAGTGGAAACATCCAGAGGCCTAAGATTCTCAGCATTTTTGTAAAATTCTGAGGACACTGGTTGAGCGGAGCCAGCAAATGAATGAGAAGAAATGAATAAAAGAGGAGAGAAGAGGTACTGGGCCAGGGCAAGAGGAGAGAGGCTGAGTCCATCAGTGAACTGAAATAAGGAAGCAGAAGACTTTTTAACTCACTTTGACATCACTGTGGATTTACAGAAGCGTTGTAAAGACACGAGAAGGCTCGCATGTGCTAATCCTCAATGTCTTCTGATGCTGCTCTAAGTGACCACAGCGCATTGGTCCAAGTGAAGACGTCACTACACAACACTGTCAGCTGATATACGGGCTTTGTCACATTTCCCCATTTCCACTCCTACAGTACTTTCCAGCTAAAAAGACAATTCAAGGCCACGGTAAAACGGTTGCTTTGTGTCTTTTGTCTTCTTCAAGTTGTGGTACTTTGGCCTCCTTTCGTTTCTCCTCGTGGTTTTAATGTACTTGACACCATTCAGGCACATTACAGAATGTCATTCATTTTGGCTTGTCTGACTTTTCTCAACATTTCAAAGAGGTTATGCATTTTAAGGAAAACTACCGGAGAGGTCATCGCCTTTCTCATAGCATACTTGTGTAACTCCACGTTTTAAATATATGAAGTCTGATGAAATACATGATTTGTGTAGAAATAAAACAAAATTTACTACAGTAAAAGCCACATAGCCATGAGTCCTCTCAAAAAACCCACTGCCCCCGCCCCTGTTTCAAATACACTTTTCCCATTGTTCAGGCCCCTTTCTGAAGCAGTTCTGCAAATCCTCCCTCACAAGTGTCTGTGGTTAGGCAGCTTCGGCTGCCTCTGTGTTCTGAACTGATTTGCGACATTTACCTCTCGTGGTCCTTTTGACATCGAGAAAGAGCCGGTCATAGCACAGTGCCAAATCTCATGAAATGGTGGAGGAGAAAACACCATCGTGTTTTTATGTGTTTATTTTTAGTCAAATGTCCCTCAGAAGCAGCATTTACCAAATGTGTTTATCAGTCTTTTTAAGCCAGGAGAGAGGCTTTTTAGATCTGCGTCAGGAGGTGGCAAAAAGGAAGGGGGAAATGTGTATCCAAAGTGAAAAGGAGTATTTTGAGGGGAATTCATGGCAATGTGTCTTTCAGTTTAATGATTTTCTATTTAAATATTTATGTTTTTATCACCACTTATAATTATAAGAGGATTAATTTACGTGAAAATACTACCAAGAAACTCTAGCAGATACTTTCACCTTAGCTCTGGTTTCTATTCTATATGTTGTGCTGCTGCTTCTTCTTCTTTTCTTTTTTTCTTTTTAGTTTCCTTTATAAACCACATTCACACAGTCCTGTCCCTGAAGTGATTTGTGGAAAAGCTCAAATTATGATTCTGTTAAATGTAATGAACAGTAGTTTTGTTTTTCTGCGCCAGTCTACTTTTCCTCATGCCAGTCACCCTAGGGTTATAGCAGTTCACAGGCCTGGTGTGGTGAGGCCTTTGCCTGATGGGGAAGTGATTTCATCAGCTGCAGCCTGTAAACGGCTGAAGCTTGATTGATGTGAATGGTGGAGCTGAGTTTGAGTTGTTTATACTTGGTTACAAAGGCAAACTTTAAGGTTAGGGTACAGTTCATTTACACTTCAAGCTTGGGTACAGTTCACTACATAAAAGGCTGCCCTGGGCAACATGTATTGCTGAAAAAGTGCAGGCACCTTGTAGGTCATATCTGTTTACCTTCATCAGAGAGATTAATAAAATTGAAAAGTCTCAAAGACATGATTGCTAGTGGATGAGGTGATTTGGTATGCAAGCTCCGTGAATGAATTCACAGTACACGAGCACATACGTGTGTGCGTGTGTGCGTGTGTGTGTGTGTGTGTGTGTGTGTGTGTGTGTGTGTGTGTTTGTATTACTTGGGATTATACCCAGGGAATTCACATTAAGCTATGTTTGCATCTGTACTGCCTCTCTTTTTGGGGAAGGCTCCTGGTAAGTCAATAAATCACCCATATCGGATTCTAATATACCACTCTTCTGCCTCAGCCTCCCAGAGTGCTGGGATTACAGGGCTGCACCACCATATCTGGCTCTACAGTGCATATTCTTATGGTACAGGTTAAAATAGTCTCTCAGAGAAGGAAAGAGAATTCGGCTGTCTTAGCTGTGTTTGTCTTGTTGCTGTAACAAAATGCCCAACATCCAAAGTTAAAGGGAGAAGGTTTATTTAGTTCATGGTGAGCAGAAATTTCAGTCCATAATCAGTTGGTTCCAAGACAGGGTGGCATGGAAGAAGGACATCACAAAGGAAAAACAGTTCATGGTGGGCAGAAGGCAGCAAAGCAAGCAAGGGACCTTAGCAACTTCATTTTGCCTCTTGTATACTTTATCTATGCTACCAGGATTAGGGCAGTGCAAATCAGTCAGTGAATTGATTTGCTAATCACATATCTTTAATCCCAGCATCACACATTCTAGATTCAGCCATCACTGAAAAAGCCCCTTGTATGACTGCGTGAGGCTTTGGGAGGACATCTGGACACAAAGCTTAGTATCTGGCATTAGAACCTTCCCAGGGGGTGGTCGGTCAGGATCTAGGCCATTATGATGGTACTAAGTTACTTAAGTCAGTTCTGCTAGACATATGCAACTGAGTCAGCCATGCAGTTTACATGAGATGCTGCTCACTCGGCTGATCTCCGCACACTGCAGTCCCTCCGCTAGTGGGTTCTGGACAGGTTCTGGGCGTACACACAGAGAGACTGAGCTAATGCTCATAAGAGATGTGTTGAGGTAATGAGTTTCTTTCATCATTTCTAACATAGGGCACCTGGATCTTCAGGGACTTTGTGCTTTCATGTTCCATTTTAATAAGAGAAATTTTAAGCTGGTTTTCATAAGATGGGTCAAATTTCTGATCTTAGAAGTATTTTTCTAATATTTGTATGTACTATTTAATTTAAATTGTATTTCTTTCTGCCGGTGAAGAATATTGAATGATGATTAATGCCCACTGAGAATAAGTGAGGATCTTTTTGATAATATGTCAAATTAAGAGAAAATTGTTCTTCCTGACAGAACTAAAAACATCTCACCACAGTGATATATGTGCACCTATGTTCATAGCTTCCCAGTTCATAATAGCTAGATCTTGGAAACAACCTAAATGCCCCTCGACTGAGAAATTGATAAAAAAGATGTGGTATTTCTACATAATGGATTACTACTCAGCTATTAAGAACAATAAACTAGACATTTTCACTCTTAAATGGATGTATACTGAAAATATACTTCTCAGTAAACTAAGTAAGTCACATATATGTGACTAATGCATTGTTGTACTTGTGTGATGAACTGAAACAAAATCTATTTATATAAAAATTAGTTGGGACAGTTAGAGAAAAAGAATTTTGAGTGAATTGTAGTTTTCTCAGGGTCATCTCCAGATTTTATTTTTAATGCAAAATGTTTATTTGAAAACAATAGAGTATTCATAACAAAAAACTTAGTCATATAGCAATTTTCTCTCGATTCTTTGAGGCAAAAGTTTTGTGTTAATTATTTGTTGGATAATGTTTCATGTCTATATTTTTATACTAAACAATTTCTGGGAATATACTAATATGCAGTGTGCTGGGGATTGTTACTGTCTTATTGGCTGGTTGTGAAATTGTTTTGTTTTGGTTTCTTGCTTTCCTTTTGTTTAAAAAAAAAAGAAAAAACTGTTGGAGCTGCCATTGAGAACTGGAAATTGTGATAAAAAATCAAATAAGCATGCATAATTATTTTCTGTTAATCCTAAAATTTATCAGTGTTCAAAATGGAGTAGTAACTACCCTTGTTTGATCATCACACATTGTATATGGAACCCGTTTTTCCCTTCTGGACCCTGTATATATGTACAATAAAAACTATGGTAATTGCAAGCAACAAATAAAAATGTAAATGAAACTATGCAGCAATACTTACATATGTATTTTATACATTACCAATAAGAATATAATTAATTTCATAAGTATAATAAAACTACCTACAAGATTGAATAAATCTCTGTATTTAACTAGTTTTGGAGAACAAATAGAATTAAGGCCTGCCATGAACCTAAGGATTAGTCACTTGAAAGTATGGTTGAGGCATCAAATGTTGCAGTGTATCAGACAAAAAACATTTTTTATAAAATGACATTATTCCAAGAAAAGTACAGAATCCAATATTTAATAAAAATACTTAAGCACAGTATCAGGAGCAAATCTGGTCAAAGAAAGCACTGTATAAGAATTAGCTCTATACAGCTCTGTTACATGAATACACAGGCACAAGTTAAAAAGTTCATTTGAAAGAAAAATATTCTTTTCAGAGGAAATCTTTCATAAAGAACTCTAGTTTGCATCTTGGATGCCTACTAGGTTTAAAGTAGAAAATTATTTTTTAGACATTTTGATTTGTGGATCTATTTTTCTAATATACAAGTTTCAGTTTACTGAGTGAACTGACATTTTACCTGAAACAGAACTTCATTCAATATTTCAAGTTAGCATGAAACCCTTTGTCAATCCACTAGTCTTCCTAAACTAAGAATTTATGGAAAATATTCACCTACAGAGCAACAAAAAGTTTACCATCTATTATGATGCTGTTGTTTCACAAAACTTGCAAATTTAAAAGGATTAGCCTTTCACTGTATTCTGCTATAGTCTCAATTGGTTTGATATTTTGAACAAATTATAACCCAAAAGTCAACCATTATTTTATTAGAACAAATGATTTATTTCAATATGTGTTCCTTAATGTCATGATTTTAAAAATGAAACAAAAAGCTGAGCAATCATTTAGTTAAATAGATCATTTAACAAAAATATAAAATATATCTCAATCATCATTAAATGAGTTTTTAAAACATTATGGAATATTTTAGACTTCTGTAACTATGTATGTCCATTATCTCCTAAACACCAGATGAGTACATTCATGCCTTAAAAGTCAGTTATCAAAGCATTTTAGGAATCTACAAAATAAAAATATAGATTCATAAATCAGCAGTGTCAGTACCACGTGAGAGCACTTTGTAAAAACAAATTTAGCCGAAGCTTGCTCAATCAGAAATTTGAGGTGAGGGGTCTATAACGTTTGACAGCTATTACATAAAAGTGAAATACGTTCCCACAGTTAGATACTAATCTGCTCACCAGGTTGAGTATTATATTGAAGTTTCTATCAGTCATTTTTCTCCAGGAAGTTAGAAAGAAATGTGATCCCTAAACATCTTCTATTTATTTTTATTTCTTAGCTGTTCGGCAGTCTTGGTTTACATTCCTGTGATACCTCGCCTAACACATCAAATTCTGCTTTATGTGTATATCTTGGAAGGAAACAAAGACTCCTCAAAGTCTAATGGAGGAAAAGGAAAACTTCTCTGCATGACAGCTCTGTGTCTATATCAGAGTATGCCTTTCATAACCTTGCTAGTAGTGTTCTTTGTTTGCACAACAGCTCTGCATTACTGATGATAAATTAATTGTTCAATAATTTACCAGTTTGAATTTTACACCTTCAGTATATATTCATAGGTAGATACACAAACACTTACTTATATATGAGTATATAAATAATATAATACTAGGTAAATTCTGTGGAAATGGAAAGGTTCAGACCACATTATTGGAGGACAAAATAAAAAAAGGAAATGGCCCCAGAAAAAATCAAATTGCTTCGGTTAGTTCTTGTTCTCTGGAGCAAGTTAAGAGATATTTACATTTTTGTCTCTCCTTTGCTACTGTAAGCAGTTGAAAGATCGTTGGATACATATATAAAGGAATTTTGAGGTCTCACTTCATCCTCTAGTGTGTTCTTAGGGCAGAGCATCAACAATTTCAATGCATCCATATAAACAGCTCCAAACTACTCTGAGGACCCCACCTCACAGCCTGCATAGAGTGAGTCCCAGGGATTAGACGCCTGTGAACAGTGCCACTGTCAGGGGTGAAGGATTAATGCCCATCACTCTGAGGATAGTTAGTAAAATGAGTTAAAATAAGTTAAATATTGGATTATATTATAAAATAATGCAATTCCAAAAGCTTTTAGGAACACAATTATATTGTTCCTTACAAACCATCAGGATATTTGTTACAAGTATAGGTTATAAACATTGGTGGATATCAAGACAACATAAATCGGGATAAATATTTTGTACATATCCATGGAGTATAAATATATAAACAGTTATAAAAATTAGTAAATTTGTATCTATTTGGATAAATGTTTGTGTGTCTACTTAGATAAACTATAAGAATCTTAAAAACAGGGCTGAAAAAAGAGAACAATATTAAGCTAATTCATGGTGGAGTTATTTATGCCATAAATCATTTATACTTTAATAAATTAGATTCTGTGTACTAAGCACATAGATCAATATTAGTTAAAATAATTTGTAAAAGAATAAAAGTACTATAATCAAATCTGATCAGCTGGAATTTGGAATTAGTTATATTTACGTTAATGATAATAGAGGACATTCAAAGAAATCAAATCAAGGAGTAATTTTCACACTGACACAGGGATGGCTTGATTTGATTTGTAGTTATGCATATTTCACCACAGTGTTGAAGTTAACAGTGCTTATCAATGCTTTCTAGTGGGATTTTATATTTATGTTTCAATAAAAAGATCATAGAGTTACAGCTAAATGGAAATATTTAAGTGTTCTAAAATTATTTTTGAACTCTACCGTGTGAAAATTACGAGACTAACACATGAGAACTGACCTTCACTTCAAAGGCTCATGAGATATTCCTTCGGATAGTGATTAATAGGGAAAACAGGTCAATAAACCGCCTAGTGTTTGAGACAGGGAAACAGCAAGCAGTTCATGTGGCAAAAGCTGCCTCCATGGCTGACACACAGGACTCTGAAGCAGGGCAAAATATGTATTTATATTTTATGCATCTTAATATACATGTAACCATTGTCTATATGGACATAGATGCATACAAATGACAATCTATTTATATATATTTTGTGTCAATAAATATGTCATAGACACTAGTGTTTCCCAAAAATGAGGCCTCAGCAGGACAGCCCTGGTCGTCACCTTGGCTGTGGCCAGCATCGTGTAGCTCACATCTCACCATCCTGCTCTGCGATCACTTCGTAAGGTAGGTCAGGCGAGGCCACGGGCTGACGTTTTTGATCTCTAGTTTTTAAGACTGATTATTACTGGTTTGTCCTGATTTTCCCAGAAACAGGGTCTATATTTACAATATATCATATGAAAATACACACCTATATTGTATAAATATATTAAGTACTACATGTATATAAGTGCTGCTACCTATATAATTAATATGTAGATACATATTGTGTATATACATATATTTATATATGTAGTGTATACATTTTTAAATAGCACACATAGAGTGAAACTGAAGAAAAAGAACTAAATAATACATAAAGCATATAAAATATTTTAGATATTATCTTGAAAATCTAAACAATTAAATTGAAGAGAAAATGTCTGGCTCTTTGAATAAGAAGCAGTTTCTTTTCCTCTTTATCTTATTGGTGGAACCACAGTATCATTGAAAGGATACAGCTCTGTTTTTCAGAGTGCAGATACATTATTGTATAAATGTCTGTGTAAATACAAATGGGGAGATTTGGACCGTAAGAACAATTTTAAAACTACGGGTAGGAAAAGCATACTGCATAGTGCGTGCTTAATTCAACTGATTAACTAAAGAAAAGTCATAAAAATCAGAACATGATTGAAAATATTTCTCTCAAAATTCTAAGATGCTTCAACAAAATCTCAAAGGGAAAAATATTTTGGCATCTTAACTTTGAATGAAAGATCCAACATGTTTCAGGATATTAGTTATATGTTATTTGTTGATATGTTTGTGGAAAATATTCAACATTTTACCTTTCCTAATGTATCACTAATTCACAACTCATTATGGAAAGCACCTGGCTGAATGTTATTCTCTGTTGGTCTAGAGGCAGCAGTGAAATAACGGCACGTAGTATGCAGCCAGTTCCTTCCTGCTGCATCTGTCTTGATCTGAGCTAATGTTTGTACATCTTTAATTCTAACTAAAGAACTCGATCCACCGTTTTTTCTGCCTTATGGTAAAGACTCTTTATAATTAAGAACGAAGTCAGATGTTCACAGAGTAAACCTGTGCTAATGGATCTTGCCTTTCCTTCCTTCACTCTTCTGCCCTCCTATCCACCTTCCCTCTCTCCTCCCCTCCTTTCCACCGAGCTTGCTCTTTCTTTCTTTGCTTTTTCCAAGAATATCAACTTAGTTGGCCTCGCATGATCTCTAAGCCTGGATATAAACTGATGCTTTTTAAAGATATGTCCAGATATAATTTTGGTATATGCTAAGAATCTTTATTTAACTAGTCAAAGTTCTGATCTTGACTTTATGTATCATTCTCTATTTTTTAATTCAGAGGATTACAGACTGTTCCTGAGTATGCAAATAATAGCAAGTCCTTGATAATTATGTATCTATCAATGATTTTATAACATTAGATTTATATTGATGGTTTTGAAAAACAATGCAAGCATTTAGAAAGTTGTTATGTTTGGTATCTAGAGTTTCCCCCAAAGCCTAATGCTCCCATAGGTGGTAATTTTGGGAAGCAGTTGGATCAGGGAGGGGTAATAGGTTTACAGGTAAATGCATTGTTGGGTGGTGACACTTGGTTGGAGTAGGTGGGTCATTAGAGTGTGGCTTGGCAAAGTCTATTCCCACCTCCTTCCTGACTGCTTTCTCTGCTGTTCCTGTCAACATGCGACGAGCTCTTTCTCTTTTCTTATGCCCTTCTACCATGCTGCCCCACCAAAGAACAAACTGACCATGGACTGTAACCTCTATGAACTGTGAATCAAAATATACCTTTACTGGTAAATTTGTGGGTGTTGGGGATTTTGTCTTAGTGATAAAAAAGTAACTAAGAAAGATTTTGGTAGTAGAGAAGGGGGAGTCATTGCTTTGACTCTACTCAGTCATGTAGTTCAGAAGTCTTTGAAACTGGATTGTGGGAGGGGTCTTGAAAGAGTTGGAATTGCCCTCTGGAGAAGCAGCCATAAAATGTTGACATTCAAGCTTCATTGGAGCTTTCTGGTCAGAGCTCAGAAGACCAGAACACTAACAAAAATGAGCCAGCACAGACCAGATTCCTGAGGTTTGAATTTGGAAGGAGGATTTCATTGGCAGTTGGAACCCGGGCCTTGTTTATTATGGTCTGGCAGAAAATTTATCTACATTTTGCACTTGTTCTGAAATACTGGGGAGACTGAGATTAAGGGTGGTAGACTAATTTTGTGGGAGAAATTTCAAGCACCGCCTTGAGAATCAGTAAAAAAAAGACATAGTTGAATGATTTAAAAAGTTTTGAACTTCAGCAGGAAGGATGTCCTTGCAGAGTTTGTGATTGCATGAGAGAACTTGCCTGCTGAAAAGGCTACGGTTAAGAAGAAGCTGAATGCTTTACAACAGGGCAATAGGAAAGATGTCTTGAGGAAATGTGAGGAACCAGTAAGGTTCCACTCCACCCAGGCTGGAAACCTCAAAAGTCAATGATTACTCATAGACGAGAGCCATGGGCACTGTGTTCCAGAATGGCAGCAACCTAAGAAATGGGAACTCCACCCTTCTCCACCAACCAGGCACTCAAAGGCCTCTGAAAACACAGCAAGGTACAAGAGGGCTCAGCAACTTCTCTAAATGTCAATAGACATTAGCATCACCCAGGCGGAAAACCAGAGGTGTGAAGCCAGGGAGGCTTTCCTCCAGATGTCAGAAGAAGCTGTGGAATTCCGGGCAGTGTGATCCCCTCAGGGCAGTGGGCCAAGCTGTGAGTGTGCAGTAGAAAATGAAGTGAAGACCCTAGAAGGTTGGAGAAGCCAGGAACTTGGGTCATCCAAGGAAAACTGCAAGGAATGAACAAAACAGACCTAACAGAGAGGCCATGAGGGATGAAAGCACCAGCAATGCCACGGGGGAGGGGCTGCCCAAGCCCTTCGGAGTTCGCATCTCACCGCAGCCTGCCCTGCTGCTGGGCATGGAGCTATGGGATCGAAGGCTGCTCTACCCAGGCTCAAGACTTTGGTCATGCTTTGGTCTCATTCCTGTCCACCATCGCATTTCTACCTTTTGAAATGGAAATGTTTGTCCTGTGCCACTGTATGTTGGAAGTGTTTAACTTTCTTTTCAATGTTACAGGAGCTCGTAGCTAGGAGTTCACCTTAAATCTCATAGGAAACTTGGGACTTGGAGCTTTCAGCAATCCGTTAGGACTTTGGAAACACTTAAAGTTGGAATAAATGCATTTTGCATAGAGATTGGCATAAGTTTTTTTGGGAGGAGCAGGGTGGAATATTGTGGTTTTTTTCTGAATTCCTTCCCAAAGCCTCGTGCACACCTATGTGGGGATTTCGGGTGGTGGCTGGATCATGGGTGTGCAATGCTCATCCGTGGGTTAGTCCAAGAATGAGTTTATACCTAAATGTGACTTGGGAGGTCAAGCATGGTTAGAAAAGAAAGGTCCCTGGGGGTCCTGAGAAGGTCATTCTTCCCGCTCCTTCCTGATTGCTCAGCCTCTCTGCTTTCTGCCAACACGTCATGAATTTTTCTTCCTCTGCCATGACACCATGCCTCAGGGACAGCTGACCATCGGCCAAAATCTCTACAAGGTGTGAACTAAAACAAATTGTTGCTCATTAATTTGTGGTTGCCAGGTATTTTGTCCTAATGGTGAGAAAAATAACTAAGACAAAATTCTTACAAAAATAATCGCCATCTTGCCCTCATTAGTGCCACTATCTTCTTGAGCAAAACAACAGTCAGGTGTGATTTCTTCATCACTGACAACTGGACAGGTCTTTTGCTAACAACTTGAGAGAGAGGAAAGCAAAGACAGAGAGTATGGGCTTCAAAGCACCTAAATAACTTATTCAAGATCATAAATATCCAGGATTCAGAGCAAAAGAAATATTGCAAAAGCAATGCATATTGGTTATAATTTACCTTGATGCCTTAAGAAACTCAGAAAGTAAAATAAACAGTGGAAATAAATAGTTGAATTTCTTAAATGTCACCTACTCAGGTGCCATGCATAAAATGTTATCAATACATAATTACCAATTTAACATAATAAGACATTTAGTAGTTTCCAAAGTTAAGTTTTAAATCATGTAATGAATTAGAATCTTATAAAAATAAAGTACATTAAAATGTTAAAATATCCTCCTGAACTCACAGTCAGCAGCCTGTGAGCTGGAATTGTGCTATGTGCCTACCTGCCTGGCAAGACCTAGTGAGGCAGGAATTTTGTGTGCAGAGTCAAGCTACTGCTGGAATGTTTGCCACAGTACTTGCTGAGGCATGTGACATGCACAGGTGCTGCACACCTGTTCCAAACAGCTTCTGTAACTCAGGAGCACTACAGTTTAGAGGGCTGGCTGCAATCTGATTCTCATCCACAACCTCCAGATGCACTGTCTGAGATCCATGAACTGAGTGTGTTCCAGCCATCAAGCACAGACCCTGTGGCACCAGAAGACTATTGGTGGCTCCTGTGGCTTGAACACTTCCCATCACCCAGGACACGTAAATCGATAGCATCTGGAGGGGATGAACACATGCCCATGAAGAACTTTCTACAACCGAAGACCTTTGTTACCAAAAACTTTTGATATTTTTCATCACTTTTCCATTTCATCTCTGGCTTTCATTCATTTGCTCTATAACTTATCATGTT
The DNA here is from genome assembly GCA_004363535.1 of Dasyprocta punctata. Classification (NCBI taxonomy): domain Eukaryota; kingdom Metazoa; phylum Chordata; class Mammalia; order Rodentia; family Dasyproctidae; genus Dasyprocta; species Dasyprocta punctata. The sequence goes on along the minus strand of RJWM01017555.1, from coordinate 27,546 downwards.
TACTTCAATATTTTTCTAAATATCTACTTATTTTTATCTTTATAGTATATTTTAATGAGAGTTTTCCCTTATTTTTCCACTATTTTCTTTTTACCCCTTTATTGAGGTCTGTTTTACTTTTATTATTTTTTAAATTATTTCAATTATTCTACAATATTTTTGATGTTTTCATTTTTAGCTCACTCATGTCGATTGTGGTTGTTCTTTAAAGACTGTTAATTGTGTATTGTTTTGTTCACTATTTTAATTCCTCTGTATCTTTCATTGCTAATTTCAGTTTTTTTCTTTTCTGCACTATGTCTTGGTAAGATGTCTTCCCTTTTCTAATGTATGCTTTCATCTTCTTTTGGAATAAATCTTATTTTGTAAATCTCTAGGTAACTCTACAATGTTTTTACCCCTTATGACCTTATTACATTCCTTGTGTTCTGATCAACGTAAAAAACTCTCACTGGCTGCGATAGCTAACTGTGGTGTTGATTTTAACAGAAACTCCCTCGATGATTGGCTTAGAAGAGTGCTTGGTGTGTACGGATGATGGACTTACTGGAAAGTGAAGACCCACTTCAAGTGTGGCTTTTAGCCTGGATTAAAATAAAACAAAGAACAAGGAATACTCTCTTCTGCTTCTTCAGAGGAGCAACTGATCTCCCCACTGCTAAAGTCCACCCATCACAAACTTCCCAGTGCAGACCTTCCTGCCATCCAAGGCACAGCCTTCAGTTAGTTTCCTGATATGGATTAATAGGAGATTCTCCAGGGAGTTCCATGTCTTTAACATTTTATTGGATCCATCAAATCTCAAGTGTGCAGACAACTCTTTTCTCTTTTGCTTTCTTCCCCACCTGACTCTGTAGGTATCCACTGTAAGCCTATTTTCAGATGTATGTATGTATGTATGTATGTATATATATATATATGTAATATTACTATGTACATATACATTGTATATTTTATATTATATATAAAATATAAATCATTGTATATATGCATATATACACATTGTAAACCTACCTTATTATATTTATATATTAATCCTATAGTGTTCACTAACTGATACAGATAAATTTTAGTACCAGGAATGGCAGTAAAAAAACAGAATTGTAAGGATAAATTTCTTTAATAGGTTTAGTGGTTTTTGGAGTTGGAGCACTAATTTGATGAGATCTAAGGCTGCCTTCATCTCTCCTGATAATGTGATGATCCATGGTGTGAGCTGTTTAAATAAAATTAAGTGTAGATTCATTAGCTTTTCTTAATTTGCCATTTGAGAGATACAAGGAATTTAGTTACTCCATGTATGATATTTTTGAATATTTTTGGAAAATATAATGATGCTGGTTGGTTGCTTTTAACATCTTTGGACAAATAAGTAAAGGAAACTCATGAACTCCAAACGTGCATAAAAATCTGAAAGTTTTCTAAGTGTAAAGTCAAATTAATAAAGAAAAATGAAAGATTCAAATTCCCAGGCCCAGATGCACATAAAGAATCCAAAAGTTTCTAAGTGTCTCCTGAAAGAGACTCTTCTTCTTCAGCTGCAGGGCTGAGATTGCTGAAACCCAAACATAGACCCTCATTGTTGCATTGGGTGAAATATTGTACAGTGTAAATCTAGTGCTTAGCCTCTAATATCTGAAGTACAACTGAGGGCACTGACTGGAAAATAATGGAGTCCCATAAAATGGGGTGGAGATGTTTGGGAGGATCCTGATAAGTCTGAAGTCATTGAATTCCTAAAGCCAATTGAAATTATTTTACCAGAGGAAGAGATTTTGCCATTCTCAGGGGTGGAGACATCCCATCTCCTCCCCATACAGTGTTGACTTCCCCTTCCCTAGCTGAGAAAACTAATCACTTGCTGCCTGATGCAGTTAGACATGCATGACAATGTTATAGTCTTCTGAACACGCTCCAATACTCACATGTTTGCCTCTAATTCTACAACACAGTGTGGTCCATGACAAGGCCTACTCTTCTCCAAATGATCTTCTTGAGCTTTTCAACCTTGTAAGCTGAAGTCTAATGAACAAGCATGAGAACAAATTTTGAGGCTGTGAGATAATGGTGAGAAAACCATACAGTTGGAAAAGATAGAGTTTGTCAATATGGGCCCATCAACTAAAGATTCTGAATTCATTATTGCAACTGGTTGAGTTAAAAAGGTGTTAATAGTTTGTTTGTCTGATGGGAAGAAGGATGGATTGAAAAATGACCCACTATGAATGAACTGGAGATGCCTGATATGCCTTGGTTTACTATAGATCAGGGAATTCAAAGGTTTAGGGGGATAGGAATACTGGAATGGATTTGCCATGCTACACCTATTCCTCCACACTGCAATGATTCAGTGGAATTTTAGTAAAGTCCTAGCTCATAGTGAGTCCAGCAGGTCCCTGAATTTTTTCTGTAGTTATCTACCTAGCTCCAGAATGTATAATTGGGATAGACATACTTAGAAAAGTATTTGACAGAATCCTTACATTGGTTCTCTAACCTACAATATGAAGTATATTATGGTTGGAAATGCCAAGTGGAAGCCATTATAGTTACCTTTACCTGGAAAAACAGTAACCCCAAAATAATATTGCATCCCTGGAGGAAGTAAAGAGATTAATGCTACTATTAAGGAACTGAAAGATACAAGGGTGTTGGTTCCTACTACATACTCATTTGATTCTGCTTGGTCTGAGCAGAAGATGCATGTGTATTAGAGAATAATGGTGAATTACCATAAACTCAATCAAATGGTGGGCCCAATTGCAGCTGCTGTTCCAGATGTGGTTTCCTTACTTGGGAAAATTAACATATTTCCTGGTACATGGTATGCAGTCATTGATTTGACAAATGCCTTCTTCTACATACCTATCCACAAAGCCCACCAGAAAAAGTTTCCTTCAGCTGGCTAGTCCAGCAATACACCTTCACTGTCCTACCTCAGTCTTATGCTAACTGCTCTTGTCTCATAATTTAATTTGCAAGGATCCTAATCTTCTTTCTCTCTCACAAAGTATCACACTGGTCCGTGACATTGATGATACTATGCTGATTGGACCAAGTGAGCAGAAGGTACCAACCACTCTGGATTTGTTAGTAAAACATTTGAGAGCCAGAGAGTGAGAAATAAACCCACATACATTTCAAGGTCCTTCTGCCTCAGTGAAATTTCTAGGACTGTGGTGTGGGACATGCAGAGATTTGCCTTCTAAAGGAAAGAATAAATTGTTGGCAGTAGCTACCAAAAATAGAAAATGAAGCACAGCATCTAGTAGACGTATTTAGAATTTTGAGGCAATACTTTACTTAGGTGTTGCATTCCATTCCATTTGCCAAGTAGTTCAGAAAACTGCTAGTTTTCAATGGATCATAGAATAAAAGAAGGCTCCGTAACGTGTCTAGATGACTGTTCAGGTTGCTTTCCTTTTCCCATCGTGAGAACATATGACCCAGAAGATCCAATGGTATTTGAAGTCACAGTGCCAGGTAGGGATGCTGTGTGCAGTCTCTGGCAGGCCCCTATAGGTGAATCATAGTGGAGGCCTTTAGAATTTTGGATCAAGGCGCTGTCGTCATCTACAGACAACTGCTCTCCCTTTGAAAAGCAGGTTCTGAGCTCCTATTGGGCTTTATTGGAAACTGAAGTCTGATTATGTGACACCACATTCCCATGAAACCTGAGCTTCCTGTCATAAGCTGGCTATAACCTGATCCACCAAATTATAAAGTTAGACATGCACAACAACAGTCCATCACTAAGCTACACATACATGATTGAGCCTGAGTGGGTCTAGAGGGCACAAGTAAGTTACATGAAGAAAATGTCCAAATGTCCTTGGTTCCTACTCTTGCTGTATTAGAATTTTGTGTCTGAGCATACTCCTAAGGCCTTGTGAGGTGTACCATGTGATGCACTGTCAGAAGAGGAGGTGAAGGTCTGGTTAATGGATGCTTCTACATGTTATACAGACACCACCAGCAATTGGGCAACTGTGATACTGCAGCCTCTTTCCAGGATTTCCCTGAAGCACGTGGTGGTGAAGGAAACTGCACAGTGAGCAGAAGTTCAGTATTGCAATTGTTCATACATTTTGCTTGAAAGGAAGAATGGCCAGATGTATGTCAGTGTGCTGACTCATGGGCTGCAGTCATAGTCATTAAGTGTAGGGGAGAACTTTTTAACATAACTCCAATTTCACAAGAGGTAACAGGAAGAGTGAAAAAATGTGCTTATACCAAACTACCAAGCTTCTGTGCAGAAAAACAAACAATTCATAGAATGAGGAGACAACATGCAAAATGGGGAAAAAATGTTGTCACGTATTCCTGAGGTAGAAAATGAATAATATGTAAAGAATTAAAAAAATATTGGAGAATCCAAAATAAAAGAACCAATCAAGAAATGAGAAGAGAAAAGAAAAGACACTTCTCAGAAGAAGCACAAATGACCAAAACCATATTTTTATTTAGGCCTTTTATAGATTATATCTAATATATACCCCAGAAGTCTCAAACACAGAGGTTTGGCCAGGTAAACAGGGGCAGATCATTTGAGAATGATTTGAATGGATGTACACTGGTATCTTGGTTCTCCAATTTAATTCATTCCATAGCTCTAGAAAAGGTGGCCACTTCCATTTTTGTGTGGAAAGAGACTGTGGTTGTGTTCATCATTTGATGCAGTGTTCACAAACAAAAACAATTTTGTCAAACACTTCTGCTTGTGAACCAAATTGTTCACAAACAAAAGCATTCTTAAACTGAGGTACCACTGTATTCTCATGTGGGGATCACCAAAGTTTTTCTGTTTCCTGACCACCGTGGCATGAACAACTTTCCTTCACCATGCCCTTTTACTGTGTTGGTTCTGTCTTGAATACGGCCTACCACAGGGTAAACCCACTGAAATTGTGAGCCAAAATAAACATCTCCTTCTTTAAACAGCAGGTGGTACTGCATCTGAATGGTGGGAAAATTGACTAATACAAGAAGTGAAGTCCTTGCTCTGAATGTACGGAAGCATGTGATTCAAAATCTTGTGGGACTGATTTGCACTTGGAATTTCAAATGGTTCAGAGATGTAGGTAAGAGAATTCCTAGAATGTTTAGAGAATTGTTTTCTGCAAGATGCAATATCACTTAGAGCTTACAAGACAAGACTGATGATAAGTTGTGGAAATAAAGGGCAGGCTATGAAGCATTCATGTGCAAACAAAGACTACCCTGCTATTGGACTGCAGGACATGAAATTGACAAAAAATTTGTTCATGTTTTGCTCATTTTCTGAGATTTTGTGAGAACATGAAACTAAGATTGGCAGAATAACTAATCTGGTAGAAATTTCAAGACAGCCTAATGTTCAAGCTGTGGTGTAGGTTATGCTGGCTGTTTAGCTAAATATATAGTGAAAGCTAGAAACAATAGATGAGGTTGAATGATTACAAAAGTCTAGATTTTCTAAAAAGGAAGCTCCTGATAAGACAGAGCAAAGGAGAACATGATTACAAAAACAAAAACAAAGCAAAACCATGCCATTTCTGCCTTGGAGGTGTCTTCCCATAGGTTGATGCCACCAAAACTGTGAACCATGATAGACATCTCCTCCTCAGGGCTGTGGGAAAACCTGACTAATACAGTCTTTCACTCATTTTTAATCTTATTGTTCTCTTTTTACTGATTTACAGCATTTATTATTTTGCATATTAACTCCTTGTCAGTTGTGTGGTTTGAAAATATTTTCTCCCAGTCTATAAATTGTTCCATTATTCTGTTGACTCCTTTGCTCTGCAGGTTTTCAGTTTGATGTAATCTTATTTGTATGTCTTTACTTTTATTACCTTTGTGTTTTGGGCTCATATACACATTGGCTAGCTAAAGTCAGGGCATTATTTCAACATGTTTTCTACTGGCAGTGTTACAGATTTCAGTCTTATGTTTAAGTTTTTGTTCCATTCGAAATTGATTTTTTTATATGATAAGTCATATATACTCAGTTGCATTTTTGGGGGGATATTCAGTTTTTCAGGCACCATTTAATGAAGCTTTTCCTTTACAACAATTCAGCATAAATATATACAATTAATTCTGAGTTCTCTATTCCAATTTTTTGTTCTGTTTTTAATTTTTATACAACAGCCAGATAAGCATCTAACATCTTTTATCTGAGGACACTGTTTTCCTAACATCATTTGTTGTAAAGACTACTCTTTTTCCACTAAATAAGATTCATGACCTTGTGAAAGTTATTTGATATACGCATGGGTTTTCTGTATTTTTACACTAAAACTACAATATTTGATTACTGTTTATTGCAGTAAGTTCTGAAACCAGGAAATATGGGAGCTTAAACTTTGTCCTTTTTCATGATTGTTTTGGCTTTTTAGGATCTATGAATTTAAATTTTAAGAATGCATAATCTCATATTTATATAAATCTGAATGATATGTATAATGTTTCTAAAATATACATCATTTTATACAGATTTTACTGTCCCTAGCAACTAAATTGTATGGTTGATTATTGTGTTCTTTCATAGTTGTTGACTTTTAGATTTCTTAAGCCTAATATGTTAACATATTTTTCACTCAATTTATATTTTGTAAAATTACTTAGCAGTAGGTGAGTAGGGTAATACATTGCTCTAATAAAGAACTCCGCACTTGCCTGCCTGTGTAGTTTACCTTAAGACGTTTGGATATCACAGTCTTGAGCCCATCACTGAGGATTCTACTATAGTAAGGCAGCAATGAGACTTGGAAATCTGACCTTTTTGTCTATTTCTAAGATGATTCCAAACAGAAGTATTTGAAGTTAACTATTTAGAATCAAAATCATAAGAAAATTTTAATTATTAATTTGCTTTTTTTTCCTACTTATGTAGTAGAAAAAATTGAGGATAAAATTGAGAATTAAATTCAAAATAATTTGAAAACAAGGTGGTGTTCAAGATAAAACTGCTAAGCAAGGTAGGCCTACTAAGTGGTGAATAACTGTCAGAGTCATTCCTGAAAGCCAAATAATGACTGAAACTTTAGGTAATAAAAAAGTTTATTGATGTTCACTGTCATCATCACAACTTTTCCTTAAATTGTGTGAACGGTTACATATACACTTGTCTCATTATGTTATAGATCTAACAATGGATTCTTTTAATTGCTCTATATTTTGCATATGTAATAAATTTTATATCTGTTGCATTACATGTCTACACACATTTGGAAAATATTAGCATGTGATAATGGAAGTAAAGAGGTGGAAAGAGAAGAAGAGAGGAAGAAAAAGAGGAGAAAAAAGAAAGTGAGAGAGGAGAAAGAAAAAAGGGGGAAAGGCAAGATAAAAAGGAGGAAGGAAAAACAAAAGAAAAATAATTCCCAGAATTTATAAACATTAAAAATTTAGAATCCCTGCTCTTGTTATAAGCATTATGCTGGTCATACCAAGGCTGGCAAGAAGTAGCAGAGAAACGGTCTTTATTTCAGCATAGCATGAGCTTTTCATGACTCTACAGATGATGTTAGCTATTTATATCTGACATATAAACTTTCCAATTTTCTCAATAAGATACAGACCTGGCCTATGAAGGTATTTGTCTTTTTGAAACATGGTCTTAATAATATCACAGAAAATCTCAGTCTTTACTGCTTCATAAACATAGAGACAAACATGATTTCTTTCTTCTACTTTGATGCTAATAATCTTTTTTCTCTAAGCTTATTCTCTGACTTCAGGAAGTAAGTCAGATTATACTAGCTGGATTTTTCCTGTTTTCATTTTTAAGTTAATAAAATTTAAAATCAGCCAGTGTTATGCTTAAAATAAATTCATTAAAAAACAGGGATCAGACAGAGACAAAATATGAACCCAGTATTGCCAGTTCAAAACAAAGCTCTGGCTGAAGTAATACAGTGTGAAATCATATTTACTCTTCTAATTTAGGAGCAATTTGATAAATTGATAAATTGCTGCTGCTGTGCCCTTAGATACAAAAGGGTTAATTTGACTTTTCAGAACATAAATTTGTTTGGTTTGCTGAGCCAATTAAATCAAATCTGTATTTAAAAAGAATGAAACCAAAGTTTCATAAGATCGAAGCAAAATAGTTGGTCATTCAGGAAAAGATTTCAATATATTTGATGTTTCTTGTAAAACTGAAACTTTTGAAAACTTGTTACTTCTTTAATCAGGACTTTGGAAAGCAAATTTATGGTAGGTGATTATAAAATTATACTATCAATATGTGCACAGCAGTTAGTTTTATGAAACCTGAAAATACCTGGTGTCAGCACTATTTATGAATTATTGATCTACTCATGGATATAAAATGATGCAAATAAAAATGATGGCAAAAAGACTGCCAAAGATACAGCTTGTAAAAACAGTACTCAGTAATTGCATAGATTCATTTCTCTTCAAAACTCATGAAATACCTCACTGCTTTTTCCTATAAATTAATATCTATAAAGTGTGATATGTGGAAACCCTTCTAAGAATAAAACTATTAACATAATATAATTCTGATATCATTAGTAAGATACACAGTAAGTTTTCTTTTTATTTATAGGAGAGGACAAAGTTTTGAAAATAAATAGAATGTGAAACAAATATCTAAGTGTTCTAAATCAGTTTTAAAAATATTTTTATAAAATAAACATGAGGGTTCACTTGCAAGTCAATATTCATTTTTGTGAAAATGACATTTTAGTATTTGATGTGCTAGATAAAATACTTTGTGCTCATTTGTATAAAATGATATAAAACTTCTAATACCCTAGGATTTTAAGTGAATACTTTTGCATGCAACTCCAGAAAATAATGTTTTTTTCCTTAGAAATGAAATTTTTCTGCTCCACCCCATGTACTGCTTCAAAAAGCGAGACGGCTCAGATGTCTCATCGTGCTTTGGAACCCAGTCTGTATTCGACTGCATTGCGCAAGGACAACTGACCGATCCCTTCAGGGCACTATGCAGGCTTTGCTGATCGTCAGTCCCCAGGGGACCTATGACTATATGCGATGTCGCATCGAAGTTACACAGAGCTGACTGGCTCCTTACAAAAACAGTCACTTACCTGGTAAGGATAAGAGTTCTGGCCAAAATGATCCGAAGTGATATAAAAGTGCAATGCACACAAAATACGGATGATTAGTAATAACCATGTTGCTCACTGATTGCTGTGTACTATGTGGGCTTTATGTTGGGAAGATTTGACTTACACACAGGCTGTCTTGCTCTACATCCACAAAAACTATCAGGAGTTTACACAAGAGCAGGAAGACTGTTTTTCATTGTACAATGCATAATTTTTTGTATTAATTTTATATTGTTCATAGATACCAAAAATGTTGATGTCCAGCCAATGAATCATGACATTAACTTTGTGCAACCCACGGAAGTCAGAATCTTTTCATTTGAGACCTACATTCGCATCAAGAGGAATAGACTACAGCAATTGTAGGCTGCCCACATGATACAGACATTCCAGCCACCATTGATTAGATGAGGAATAAATAAATTATTCATAACTAGTCAGTGAGATTGTTTTCTTGGCAAATAAGAGTTTGGAATCTACACATAGTCAAAACTTTTATTAATTATTTAAACTGCATACAGGGAAACTCAAAAGTTATTGGGACAGTAAACTAATGTGCTGTATAAATAAAAGCTTGAAGAGCTAGGTGTTTTAATAAATGCCCAGGTATTTTAAATAAATCTCTTTCTGGAAATGAGTGGATTTCTGTCTCTGGAAATTGAAGAAATTATAATCTAACTATTTCCATTCTCAGTCTATACAAAATTTTATTTTGTTCTACCACCTTCCATTCTAGGTTTCTGAAAGAGAACACAAGTGTGGATACAAACCTCTCAGAATTCTGCACATGTCAGCGCCAGCTCTTCAGGGAGCCACCAATAATCATGGAAGTCATCTCTTTTCCCTTAAAATCACAAGTGACCAATCACAGAGAACCTTCTCAGATACCTGTCCAATCCTACTCCTTCCTGCACTTCCACTGGTACTAAGTACCCTGCAGTGATTACTGTGTCTCTAGCATTTGCAGTAACCCACTCTCAGTATTAATTGAAGTAATCATTTAGAAATGTAATTCTCACTGTTACTTCTTTATGTTAAAATTCTATGATATTCATTGTTTTTATAATAAATTCAAAATGAAACAGTTACTTCTTCAGCTGTATTTGCTATCCATTCATGTCCCTTTAGTATCCAATTTTCAAGATCCCACTTTCACCACTTCAAAAATATTATTATTGTTTTGGACAGGAAAATTCATTGTTGTGAGAGACTGCCTTGTGCAATGCATGATATTTAGCAGCATCTTTGTGCTGTACTGACTAAATGTCAGGAGCACCATGCTACATGTGACGAACCGTCCTCAGACATAGCTAAATGTCCCCGCAATGGCATAGTTCTCCTGGATGTAAACAACTCCCCTGCATACATTGTTGTGCTTTTTTGAATTAAAACAATATTTATTTTTTCTTTTTTGCTTCACAGTGTTTCAATTGTTATGTCTTCTTCCTGGACTCCTATTCATTTCGCACCTGATTTACAGTCGTTCTCTCCCAATGCCATGCAGCAGGTTGGTTGTACTCTTCGATGTCCTTGGCAGTCAATTTTCTTTGCCCCTGCCTTGAATTTTATTCAGGTTTATTTTATCAGCTTATCCACCATGCTCTTTATGTACTCATTGGATGCCTTTTCCTTTTAATTTTTCTAATAATTAAAATTGCCCTATTATTATTTCATTGATATTTAATTCTTTATATCCCCTTCTTAAGGAAAATTTCCTTAGCACCAGATACTTCATCAGTCTGATTTTTGTTGCAGTTAATAAAACTTCATGGACCACTTTCATTCTAATTAAACAATTCCCCTCATTCTGCATTTCTATGTTCATTTTTATGGCAAGTTGGGTAAGGTACTTCTCACAAACTAGACTCTTTACTCTATGAGAAAAAGAACAAAATTCAGTTTTCCCTGTCATTTCCTCTGCACCACCAACCACCATATCCAGCATATACTGTAATCAACAAAATATTTGTTAATTGATAATGAGCAGGTAACACTCTTCTCGATTATAAACGAATAAATATCTGTATCAAGCTTGTATCATAACCTCCTTGACAGGTGGGACTCTGTCCTCCAGAATTACTATATCCAGGTCCTCAAATTCCCAGTATTTTTTCCCAAGGGAACAAGAGTTTCCTAGAAATATCATTATTGTAGAACACTAAAAATGCAGGAATGTTTAAAATGCCATAAGATTTGACATAAAATGAACCTTAGACAACTACTAGATCTTTATTTTTAATTTTATAGGTGAGCACGCACACTGCCATGATGTGGTACAGGGTGAGTTAGCAGCAGATGAATACTGGAATCCAGGATTCTGACAGTTCAGTGACGCCCGAATTAACATCACTTAGCATTTCTGAAAGCTACAAAGTACTCTGTGATGTATGTGCTCAAAACCTTTCTACCCTTAGGAATACCCTGAATTGGTAATGTTCATTACTTTTCTATTTATGTCATCCTCTGCTCTTTTGCTTTCCTGCTTTCCATAGTTCCAAGTATAATTTTTGATTAGTTCCTTTTGCAATAAGTAAATAGCATATGATTATCATCGAAACAATACATACTATTCATGTTAATATACTTTTGTCATTATTACCATGCTCAGGACACTTATTTAGACAATATGAATATCAACTCAGATGTATACCCTTTCTGAATAGAAGGAGTATTTCATATTTTAAAGTGATATCACTAATAAGAAGAAAGGCAAGTTTCACAGAGGAGATAGAGAGGGATGGTTACTGTATTCAAACCTTTACAGAATTAAGAAATTCTGGTCCAAGTCAGAAGACTGGCCCAGAAGAGATGGCAGTAACTGTTGGTTTCAAAGACATTATTTATGTCTGGTAAAAGGAAAAAGTTCTCCACAACTAGGCAGTGGAAAATGTGAATAGAATAAAATAATATCCCTGATATACAGAGCCACTTCTATACCTGAAATTATATGAACCATATGGTATATAGAACAGATAATTTAATAGCATTGAATTGTATTCTTAAATGTGGCTAAGAGTAGATTTCAAGTATTCTCAATACACTACAAAAGTAATTTTGTGAAATAATGCATATATTAAATTAGTCATTCCACCAGGCATACATATTTTAAAGTTCCATGTTGCACATGATGAATACATATGATTTTTTTCCAATGAAATAAAAAACTATATAACAGGAAGATGAAAATCAGCAGTGTTAATCAAAAAATGAATTTTGGACTACCATAGTGAATACCGGATCGATCCTAAAAAGTAATGTAGAACTCTGGAAAATTCAAGTCTCAAATCTCATATACTAGGATCAAAAGTCACATTAGAAGAACAGCAATTGCTCACCTAATGAGAACATTAACATGATAATTAGATGCTAAGGGAACTATCATGCCAAGAAAATTTCATTATTTCATTTCTTTTGCTTTGAATTTTGAAAGGCAGAATTTATCCAGCATGGTCATAATTTTCCATGTGTACAAAAGACCACACAGATAGACAGTAACAAACCCTATGTGTGCTGTGCTTGACAAGCTGGTATAGCCATGTCATTTCTAGTAAATGGCTCATTAGGCTTGGCCAAGTGAATCACTTCCTTTGTTACAAACCATGAAAATTGTGGGTTGAAGCATGCCTAAGTAACACCTGTGTTCCACCCTTCAGAGGGCTAGGATAAAAATCTAGCCTATATTTACATTTGTTTGAAAAAATCTGGTTTATTCAGCAAAACCTTTGTATGGATACTATCTTGGGGCCTGTAAATAAATAAATATTTTTTTACAAATCATTGGAGAAGGTTAATTTTAGGAGAAAAATAATTTTCAAAACAATATTTCCCAAAGTAGAGATCAAAAGTGACTTTCTTAAATTTACTATGTACCCACAAATACATGCTTCACTCTAAAATATACAAGTATACTTCTGTAAAATATGAAGTAAAAAACACCCTATTTGTTGAATTGAGGGCAATATTAAATTGCTTATTTTCTCAAGACCCATTTTTCACAATTAAATGTTCGCGTTTACACCAAGAAAACATGTTTTGTTTTCTTAGTCTATTGCTCCACATATATTGAATTTTTTAATAAAAAATCATGTATAAATCGAGATTACAAGTCAAATATATTATTAAAAAGACATGAGTAAATTCCTCGTATTTCTAAATTCCTGTATACTTCAAGAACCACACACGCAAAGAATCAGAATATGATGACTGAAAATCACGAATTGTAAATAAAATGTATTAGTAAATAGTCTGTGGTTTTAGTGTAGTTATTTCATTGTACCCGATCTGTTTAAGAAAATGAGGACATTTCAATAAATTACATCAAGCGTGTATTCCAAATTTCTTTACTGGCAATAAAGAAGCAAAATGATGTTTGTCTGCATGAACGACAAAGGACCTGAAACAACATGATGTCTCAAATGTCATTTGAATGACTGACTTACTGATTTAAGGTTAATAGAAGTAACACTGGTTTCTTAGTGCAGAGGTCCTCCTTACCATGCAGACCGTCAATAACGACCCATATTCCTCATGTTAGGAATCCAGACTACTTCCTCTGCCTTCCTGATGAACTTTTTAGTGGAAATTCACGTTAGCTCAGAAGCAATGGTTTGATATGACTGTATTTTTTAAATTTATTTTATCTTAACTGGTTTTCTTTTCTTTCAGTCTTTGAAGTCAGTTCATTGTCACTCTATTTAACTTAAAGATATTTATGCCAGGTTGTAAAAAGTCCCTTTAATCTTTCCATGTTTATTATGTGAATTGTGCTAATTCTTTTATTTCAGATTTTTATAATACTTCCACAGATTCCTAGACTGTGTCTAGACATATTTACCATCTCTGCCCTGTTTCGCTTCTCTGAACTAGTGTCCCGGCAGGGTTTCCCTTCCATGTTTATTTCAGGTGTGTCCACAGTGGAAATGCTCGCCTCCGATCACAAACTTCTTCCTCTGGCGCTCACTGCCTGCCTCGCCCAGGGCGTGCCCCTCCAGCCACCCAGCTGCCTGAGTATTTGCGCTTCTCATCACAGCTCTTGGTATTTACAGCAGTCAGAAGCCTAACTGACTACTTGTGCTGCCCTCATAGCTTACTAATTGAAACAGCAAACTATCCACCACTCTCCCTAGTTTGCACAGTCAGGTCCATTATGCCGTCCAGTTCTAAGGAATCTTTGGATCATACAGGTCTTGCTGTCCGGTGCTTTACTCCCCAGCGCTATTCTGTTTTCCAGTTCACTTTGTAAAGCTTCCCCGTGGGTCCCTGCTGCAGTGGATTTTTGTGATACAGGGATTTAATAACATTCTTACCATGGTCTGTAAATTATATGTAAACTGGCTTCTGTTTTTGTCTCTGATTCATCTCCTGTCTCTATCATCCTTGTTAGAAACGTGAGTTTCTGCTTTCATTTCATTAAAAAAAAAAAAAAAAAAAAGTGCTGTATGAAACTCCGTTGCTGGTGTAGGGGTTGCTCCGGCTAGTATTCCGTCAAGGCACGCCTGTTCCTAGCTCAGCTTCGTGACCCGTTCCTTGCCGTCCCAGCTTCAATCCACGTGTACTTCCCATCGTCACCGCTTCAGCACCCAAACTGTCAGCTGCTGCCCTCACCGGAGTCCCAGCTCAGCGCGGTCATCTCGCGGGGAATGTTAGTATTTTTAAACATCTGGCAGTTTCTGGTACTTTAAACTACTTCTTCATTCTCTTTAAGATATAGAACAACACAAGGCTCTTTATATTCACCAATATTTCAACATAAAATGGAATTTCTAGTCAGCAATTAGGCAAGAAAAATATCTAAATAGAAAGAAGTGAAATTGTCACTCTTTGCTGATGATACAATTTTATCTACACAAAACCCATAATAATATTCCTCTAAACTCAGCGAACTAGTAAGTATTTTGAAGTTTCAGGAAACAAAATTTGTATACAAAAATTAGTAGAATCTCTGAACCCTGAAAGTGAATGAGTTTCCAAGAAAAACTCTATTTTAAAAAAAAGTTGAAAATAAATTTAGGTGAGGTAAAAGACTGAACACTGAAAACCATAGAGTATTTATTGACAGAAATTGAAAAAAAAAGAATAAATGGAAAGTTATCCTGTATTCGTAGGTTGAAAAAATTAATATTGTTAAAATATCCAGTACTAAAAAAAAAATCCAATACTCAAAGCTATCTACATAATCAGTGCAAATACTTGTAAAATTTCTAATGCTATTTTTTGTATGAGAAAATAAAGCAACCTACAGTTTGTACAAACAAAATGTTCTGACTAGCAAAGGCAATCATGAGTAAAAGGACCAAAACTGGAGGCAAATCGAGCCAGATTTCAAAATATCCAAACAATGGCAATAATTTAAATAGCATGTCATTGGCATAGTAAACTCGTGAACAATGGGGGAAAAAAATAAAACAGAAATGAACTTGCAAGTAGATGTTCCATTGACTTTAACAAAATACCAACAGAAAAAATCCCCCCTCAAAAAAAGGTACCATAAATAAATGGTGTTAAAAAAAAAAAACTGGATATCTATATTCAGAAGAATTAAATTTGACTCCTAATTCATACAACATATAAAAATTTCCTCAGAAAATATTAAAATACTTTATATAATACTTTTTTATTTTATTTTAAAGAGACTCAAACTTCTCTTAAAAACCAAGCAAAACAAAACAGAATAACGCCAATCAAAAAAACCAGTATGACACAGAACTTTAAAACAATATGAAATCAACAGTGGTTACCATAATGCCAAAAATACTTTAAAAATATAAAATTACTAGTTTATAAAATTACTAGAAGAAAATGTGAAACTACCACAGGCAAATATAAGATGAAAACTACAGGATGTTGGTCTTGACAATGATTTTTTTGGTGTTAAACCCCAAAGTGCAGACAACAAAAGCAAAAGATACAAACTGAAAGCTTTTTATAAAACAATGAACCCAGTGATGAGACCACCTATGGACCGGGAGAAAATATTTTGCAAGAAATGCACCTTCAAAGGAGTTAATTTCTAATATATGTAAGGAATTCAAACAACTTCACAGAAGTAACACAGAGAATCCAATTAAAAATACACAGGCCCATTCCCCTCCCAATTGTCTTTGCTCTTTGAGCTGAAAAAAAAAAAAAATACACAGGCAATATAAATCATAAAATTTGCCATTAGCCATAAGATGTATAAAATAAAATCTCAACAAAGCCAATGTTTAGAAAAATGCAAATTAATACAACAAATGGATATCACCTCAGACCTGTTAGAATTAATACTATTTAAGGGTGAGGGCTACTAAATTTTGGCAAGATTTTGCCGAAAGGAAACACTTGAATATTGTGGGTGTGAATGTAAATTAGAAAAACTGTTATGGAAACAGGTATAGAGCTTGTTCAAAGGAGTAAACGTAGACCTACTGTATATGATGAAGTGGTTTTAGAACCCTGCAGGCCCCAAAATGTATGGATACCTAAGTAGTTTAAATAAAGTGTTATAGTATTTTCATATAACCTACATATATCTTCCTGAATACTTCAAATAATTTCTAGATACCTTCTAACACCTAACCCAATGAAAATTCCGTGTAAATAGTTTTAAATAAAAATTTGTGGTTTCACTGATAATAATACAAAGAAAAGGAAGTAAACATAAATATAAAAAAGAATATACAGTCCCTAGAGGTGTAAAACTATAGAACACTGACAAAAGTCCTAACATTAGATCTAATTCAGATCACATATTCATAATTTGGAAGGCCCGTTAGTGTCAAGATGATCTCTGCAATTTGATCTATAGATCAAAGGCAATTCCATGCAAAAGTCTATCAAGTAGTTTTGTTTATATCAGTAAAGTGAATTTAATGTTTATATACTAAGCTAAAAGATGCTGTAAAATTAACAAACATAAAAGCTTCACTATATTTGAAATCAAGATTTTTTTTAAACTATAGTAATTAAGACCATGTGGCATAAGTATATGTACAACTCAGTGAAGATGATGGTATGCTGTAGAAATCCAAACTCTTCTCCCATTATCCCTATCCACCTCTTTTAAGTATGTACAGTTTTACTTATTATGGTCATTACCCTACAGCTTTAAGTAATACGCTGATGAGTCTCTTTCTTGATTTTTCAGTTTTAGTTAATTTTGCATTTCCCACAAAAGGATTGTAAAGTGCTAGCATAACTAGGAAGATAAAAATCTCTTTACCACCTCCTCTTTTTTTTTTTTTTTGCGGCACCACGGATTGAACTCACAGCCTTGCGCCTGCCAGGGCAGGCGCTTAAGCCACTGAGCCAAACTCCCAGCCCTGGTTTTTTGAGGCAGGGTCGCACTATGTAGCTCAGGTCAGCCTTGTGTCACCTTGTAGCCCAAGCCGGCCTCGAACTCACAACGCTCCACCTACCTCAACCTCCCGAGTGCTGGGATTAAAGGCGTGTGCCACCACGCCCGGCTCCACCTCCTCTTTAAGGAAAGAAATTGGCATTCTGCTTCTCCAAATGATACCTGGATTCATATATGTATATATTTATTTCTATTTCTACTAGTCTTCCTCATATGAAATAATGCATAGGCATCCCAGATATATTTTGTATATAATAAATAATGTGAATTCACCAAATCAACAATGGTTAGATCAAACTGTCACAAAACTTTTATAAGTCACAAAATCAACCAAAATCAGATAAGTAGGAAAGTTTAGGATACTTTTGGTTGGGGAGGTTCTAAAACTAGAGCTGAAATTTTCCTCTGTCTCTCTTTTCTTCCAGAAAGATCATCCTTAGAACCATCCAGAACAAGAAGGATATTCTGGAAGCTCCAGAAAACTAAATTCAGCATCACTTGCTGTAGCTAAAACTGTTTTTTCTTGCCTCGACTCTTCCTTGTCACTCAGCACCACCTTTCAATCTCAGCACAGATCGGCCAACCTAGAACTTCTTGGTAATTAGTGAACTAAAAAAAAGTACAATTTTAGTAAATATGTCAGAAATTGAAGACCTTAAATAAACCAAGAAGGAAGTGTGATCTAAATCTTAATTACTATTTTCAATGATCTTCAGTTTCTTGGAGATTAGCTGTCTTCACATTGCTTTGTATGAAAAGAACTGGTAAAAAAAAAAAAAAAAAACTAATGAAAATAGGTTCTTCTATCAATTATCTTCTATCAAAGATAATTTGGTACTAATTTGGAATTTTTTAATCTGTGACAGTTACTTAAATAAGTTACAAGTTTAAAATCAGTAACAGGATTATTTACTCAAACTTTTAATATCAGGGAGATTTTGGCAATCATTACCAGCCTTACCACAAGGGTTCAGAAAAGAAAAAAGTGTTTTAACAAAGAGAAGCGCTGTGCTTTTGTACTTGTGTGCTTAATTCATAGCACCTGGCCTTGTCACTTAATAGCTTTTCAGTTAAACATCAAAAAGCTTTTCTTTTCTCCTTTCTTGAGTATTTCTTCAGATCTTAGTTAATAACAAGGATTTTTTTTTTCATTTTCAGTTATTACTAAAGGGTCTGGAAAGATCAAGAGAATGCATTAGGGGCCCTCATTTGTCATATCAATGGCCTTCTAATTCCACTAAACTTGTGCCTGCATGTACAAAGGGACCAATGTTATCCAACAGGGAATGTGTTCATCTCTCAGTCATAGCAGCTTCCTACACAAACTTCTCCTGATAAGTTATCAGAGAAATTCCAGATAAAACAGCTGAAATCTATTGAAATGATTTCTTTCTATCCATTTACTTAAATCACATCAATAGAGTAATACTTTCACCCTGCAATTTTGATTTGCATTAACCTACATGGTAAATAAGTGGCCATGGATTAATAGGTCACACTTCCGAATGGTCAGCAGCAGAGAAGAGATGAACTTAATGTTTGCGGCTTCTATGGTGAGTGAGAATCCTGTGTCTAAAGTGTCTGGAGTGAAGCAGACTTGACAGATGTCTGGCTAAGATTATTAGTTCTCCAAATAGATTATGTAAGGCATGACTGTCTCAATTTCCAGTTCAATACATCTAGGCACATTCATAGATTATTGAAATGTGACAGGTCTAAATATCGCATGCCATGAAGTGACCCAGGGAATACTGCTTTGGTAAATGTACAATCACTGCATGCCAAAAGAAGTGACACTTTAAAACTCAAATGTTTCTTTTCATATATTTGTATATGTTGATATCACTACATTCACAGTGAATCTGAATTAATTATTTAACTTTGCATAGTAATGATGTCTAATTGTGATTACTTGATCTGCAAAACATAAGTTAATTGAAGTAAGTTTATAAAAATGAAAACCACAAAAGTCCAAAGAAAAAATCTTCAAGGAAGAGTATTTTAGAAAAAACTGGTCTTATATCTTATTACTTTTTTAAAAATAGGTTCTCGCTATACATTCCAATCTGGCCTTGAAATCACTATGTAGCTAGCCTAAGGTGGCCCCAAACTCATAGCAATTCTCTTGCCTCAGCCTTCTTAGTGCTGGTAGTAACATGAGATTTTTCTTAATTAAAAAATTATTCAATAAAATTTATGCACTCAGAAACTGTCATATATATTTGGCAGTTTATAGTACCAAAGTTATTGTATTAATAAAATTAGAAATAAAATGTTCTTTGGGATTGAATGCTTAGTGATTTTGATATTCATATATAAGTCGTATAAATATTTTCACAGGAAATTCCATCAGAACTAGAAATGATATGACGTGTAAATACATATTACTTTAACATTTTGGAAAATCCATTCATTTCAGACATAAAAAGAAATTTCACAATTTTTTAGAATATAATTATTATTAAATCCATCTTTTCATCTCATAGGCCAGAAAAGCAATCAAAAATTGCTAATAAAGGTTTTGTGCTAATACTTTTTTGGATAATGTTTCATGTCTATATCATTTATCATAAACAGTTTCTGTGAATATAATAATATACAATGTGCTAATTATTGGTACTCTCATTTTGGCTGATTGTGAAATTGTTTTGCTTTGGTTTCTTACTTTCCTTTTGTTTAAAATAAAAAATTTAAAAAATTGCTAATAAGTAAGATCAAGAAATTAAAAATTTTTCTATTGATGTGTAGCTTAGTCAAACAAATTAAAATGATTTTAAGCTTGTTATTTTTCCATTATGTAACTATTCTGGAGAATGAATATACATCTTTTAAGATGTGGAACACACATATAAAAAGAGCTAAATGCTTGTGATATATTTACATATCTGCAGCTGACTACAAATGTCCTTCTCATAAGTGTGGTTTTAACCATATGCTGAGTGTTGGGGATAGCATTGTATCTGCTGGCACAAAGAAAGAACGATTTCTTTTCTTTTCCCTCATTTAAATAAGGATGGCTTTTCTCCTACGTAGTCAATACAACTATTGTTTTCTGAGAACACAGCATGAAAAAATCTCACAGAAAACCAAGGCGACATTTTCAAGAGGATACCCAAAACCAGGTTCACTCTCAAAATGGAATAAAGGAGACTATGCTACTTTTCTGTCATCAATACACAATACAAGAAACCCACTAGTTAAATGAGGAAATGCTGACTTTGGTTTGTGGTTTCAGAACAGTCAGTCCATGTTTAGCCTACTCCAACATGGAAACCACATGGCAGAACAGCCAGGGAGAGGAGAGCTGCTCACATGCTGGTAGTCAGGAAGTGGCAAGCAAAGGGAAGAGCCGGAAAGGGAAAGGCACCCTTGACATTACTGCCCCAGTATTCCACCTCCTGGGATGGATTCCACCACTTAACAGCACATTTAGCTGCTGAACTCAATAGTGAATGAGCCCTTGGATGAATGTAGTGCCCCAAGATCACTCATCTCATAAGATTACTTTCTCTTAGGAAATTCATTATATTTTCTTGTATTCCACATCCTGAAAAGAATTGAATCATATATTTTGTCTAATTTTATAGTTGTTCATAGTGGGAAGGATATTGTAGTATTTCAGAACACTCTTGAGAAATACAAATGCCCTTCAACTTATGGTGAGTTTATATTCTGATAAACCTCTACAAACAGGAAACATAATTCAAATCTGTATTAATACACTCAGCCTTAAGAACATTGCAGTTTAGCCTATTTTAAACATATGGTAGGGCACAACCATCTAACACAAAGCTTTTTTTCTAGTAAAATACTGAATATCATGCAATTTATGGAACAGGGTGCCTTATGAAGCACAGCACCAGTTGTTTACCTTAGCGAGCTAATGTCTAACTGGAATTGCATCCCTCTGCCACTGCTCGACCCTGTGAGAGAGGATTATTGTACTGCATATTTCTTGACTGGGGAAAAGTCAAAATTTGACATTTGAAATACAGGTTCTACCAGGTATGTGTTATTTTCACATCACCATAAAGTTGAAAAATATAAGTCAAGCTATCCTAAGTCAAGGACAATATGTATAAATAAACTTACATCTTAAATAATTTATATACTGTTCTATTAAGCAAGGATAACAAATGTTAATGTTTTGTACATTTCCATTCATACTTTTCAAATATAATGCATAATTATAGATAGTATTCACAATATCCCTAAATATATTTCAGAATTTTTTTAAAGCTGCGTTAAACTACTTAATTACATTCCCAAAAAAATATTCTTTCATATTGAAAGTCAATGACTCTGAAATTTGTTAGTTTCAACATTGTTTTAGACTTGATTAATAAAGATTTAGATTATCAAAGAGTTTTCTTAAATTTAACACCATATCTAATAAAACTTATTGTATTAGAAAATAAAACATAAAATTAAAATGTGAACAATTCATGCAATTGTAACAATTTATGTTATAAAGAATATAGTCTTCCTATGCTGTTTACATCACATTGTCCTAGGTTTTCACAAATCTCTTCAATGTGTGACTTTCGAAAACCAGCAACTAGATTCTCATATTTGCTTCTTTTTTCAGTGTGTTTGTAATATACTCAACTGAATAACATAAAAATATAGTTTAAAATAGATGTGAAGGAAAAGGAAATGTTTGAGCAATACTTCACATCATTTGGATTTTCTTGTTTGGTACCACACCAAAATTGATAAGTGATAGTTTCTTAAACATTGGCTGCAGTATAAAATCTGAAATCATTTCCATAATGTTTCATAAACTTTATATTGAAATTCAATATCTATATTACACTTTGATTATGTTTTTCACCAAGGATTGTTATTACATCATACTGCTATATAGTGGATAGTATATGTTTACTGAATAATAAAAATATTCTAAATATTATCTTTTATTTACAAACTAAATACTCAAAAATTTGTTAATGTCTGGGAAATTAAATGATAGTTTTATATTGCAATTACTTTAGGGAAAATGTATGTATTTTGTCATTAGATATTACCTCTTGGTGCTTAAGTACTGTGTGTAGTATGTTCTTCAATAAAAAAGTAAATGATTCCTTTGAATAATTCAGGACATAATAAATAATTTACATGAGTTTATAGCACTATAGCAGCACCAAATATCAGAGAAATATGGAATCTTTGAGACAAAAATAAAAGAAATATTTAAGTACAATGTAAGTTCTTGTAATTTAGCTGGTTATATCACAAATTTGAACAAGGTACTAAGAATATTATTCTTACAATAGTCCTTGCAAATCTTTTTGTGGATGAATTGTGCCATTACAGAGAACATTTAAATAAATATAGCCATGGAATATTAAATATGAACAGAAACTCTGAGATTAATGAGGGTAGTTCTTTCTTTTTGTTTTTAAAATACTTGAGATATTGAGTCACTGGTCTTCCACAAGCTGGTGGATGTTACAACTGAGACCAGAACATGGAAGCTAGATTTTAATAAATTCAGGACTCCAAAATAGCAAATAAGGTTCGTTCTGAAAGTACATTGTAAATAGAATGTGAAAACTGTCATTGTAAATAGAATGAGAAAGTTGTGACCTAATTTCATAAATAAGTAAATGAAAATAAAGTCACACAGCAATTAGATTAATATAGTTATTCACGTGAACTACACTTTGCATACTATAATTTATTAGACTGTTTTTTTAATTTATAAGTAATCATTAACTTTGAAATATCTGATGAATCAATGAAATTATTACAAGATCTGTATTTTCTCGGAGAGTCTCATTCTATAAATATAAATTCAAGGACACATCCTCGCCTTGGGAGTTTGGACTTCGGTGAGCTGAACGCGCCTGTTTGCTCCCATTTGCCGTTGCATTAAAGCGTGCATGAGGCATGAAAAACATCGCAAATTTGTGGAAACAGATAAAGGTGAGACATTTTCTTGCGGAAACTAAATATGACATTTGGAGGGGGTGGTCTGTCAGAGAAAGCGTCCAACCACAGACAGATAAAAGAGAATGGTTCACTGTTCCCACTGAAAGCTCCCGGTGAAAGGATCGAGTCCCGAGGCAGCACTGGGTGCCATTTGCAGTAGCTCTGTGGCACGATTTAACCAAACCTATTGCTCCTCCTTGCTTCGTTTCCAAAATTACACTTCTCCTGTAACCATTGAGGAGGAATGAAATGGGCAATGCTTGCAGAATCCTAAAGTGTGAATTCAAGCGTAGGTAAGAGCAGAGAAAAATTACTGTTAGCTGTGTATTCAGTGTTCTTTATTTTCCATATTTCAATTCTAACACATGAACTGCAGGCTATTTCACATCATTGACAGAAATATGACTCCCATTCCCTCATAGATTACTCATAAAGCAAAGCAGAAAAGGCCTACCGGGCAGGAGATGGCTAGCAGCAGGCCTGCAGAATTCTTATTTTCCTGTGGATAGAAGAAAGGATGTTAAAGGATAACATCTTTATGCCTGGGGACATTAAAGGATAACATCATTAGGCCTACTTTTAGCCACATAATAGGACTCACAATCATCTGCGGTGAGGGCAGAGTGGAGACTGGGTACGGCATTTATAAAGATTCATTAAGGTTTCGAATCTTCATGGCAGGGAGAGCACATTATGTTTGCCAAAGAGAAATAAATGGGTGCATGATTTGCACTGAAGTTTCTGCTGATGTTAGAGACCGTGCCTTTATGGCAGAACCAGTCAAGCTGTTGGACTGCATCTCTTTATCATATGGCAACAGAAGAGACGAATACGAGTGTTTAGCCTGGGTCTAGGGCCTTGAAAGAAATGGCTCCAGGCTGCTGGCATAGCACAGACTCAAGGCATTCGATAGAGCAGAATGTAGGCTGAATGAAAAGGGGATTTTGGGGGCTGTGAAAAATGAATCTAGAGAGAAAACCATCATAGTAGAACTGGTTAGGTATGGGGATTTATCTCGGTGCTTACAGCACTTGGCTTTCATGTGCAAGGCACTAGGTTCAGTCTCTGCCGCTACAAATAAAAAGAAAGAGGTAACTGGGGGAAAATCAGCTCGTTACCCTAGACCTATATTGAATCTAGATTTTTTTGAAAAAGTCTCAGAGGAGAGCCATAAACAGACTGTCCTCGGAGTCACGAAGAACATGGAAGGGTATGGTGTTGGGGGAGTCATCTCCACAGACAGTGATGGAAGGTAAGAGCAGAGTTCAAATTCTGTAGCGAATGTTGCGGAATAAGCCAATTTCTGTGTTATTAAATGAAATAGTCAAGAAAATGACAAGCCATACATTTTAGAGGAATCTGAAAATTCCAAGTAAGTAGAAAACCAATGATTTAAAGGGACCAAGGAGTACAATGAGATTGCTGACCCCTGCTCTTGACTCTGAGGTAGATCAGGTTAGCAAGTGGTTAACCTCTACTCCCACAGAGCCTGAGAAATGAGGGGTCAGGTGTAATTTATTATTTTCTGATTTTTTTCAGTCTCTTAAATATCCTCCTCTCTTAAGTCTTTTCTCCTGGCCCTAGAGTTAAATTCAATATTAAAACTGAGCTCTGGTTATTTTTTCCCATGCAGTCTTAATCTTAAACCTCAGGTGAAGTAAAAGGTTTCATCAATTTTGCAATTGATGCTTTTTTTATTCTAAGCATTGTAGGTAGGAATAAGTTGTAAAAATTGAAAGACCTGTAATGTAATTGATAAAGTATGTGGTCCAGGAGTGAACGAAGTCTGCGTCTGTTTTGTATTACTATGGAATTATAAATAAGGAAAATATATAACATTTGTCTAGGAGTTGCCTGACAAATCAATATGTCCTCACATATTTTTTTCTTAAAAATGTAAACTCAGGATGCAAAAAGCTACTTTATGAAAAAATGTTAATCATTAGGAGAATGAAAAATAGATATATTTACTCCTTATTTGTTATCAAACACTAAAATTAGGTTTTTTTTATTTAAGAGGAAAAAGGAAAGACAAAAAGCAAAAGAGACAAACGACAACAGCAAATCCACAACAGTAGCATTAAAGGTTTACAAAACAAGATGATAGGAACTTGACAGTGGTTGCAATATTGCATATCATTATCTTCAACACGGTTGTTTACATTAACAGATATTTCACTGTGATCTTTTGTGCCAAATGAAACTTCCACAATTAAAACATACATAGAAATAAATAAAAACATGTTAAAAATTCTTTGACTTGGAAAAATACATCCAGAATTGAAAATGAGAGGAAAAATTAAAAAGAAATAATAATATATATTAGTATCTACAATACTTAACATTTTTAAAAGAATGAGTAAAATAAAAAGAATGTTAAAGTAATAAATGTTATAGCAAACATACTCAAAATGCCCTAGCAAAACTGTAAGACACATTCTGATGCCAGAAAAATATGTTAAAACGTCAGAAATAGAAAATTCACAGAAGAAAATATTGTTAGTAAATATACATATGAATGGCAGCACAAATAATAGAAACAAATGGAGACAGTGATATATTTTTCTGTCCTAAAATGCTCAAAATTTTTCTTCACATTTTAATCAATGAAAACTGAGCAATTTAGGAAGTTTAAAGGTTTGAATATTAATTTAGCATTCATGAACGTATCCTATGTGATAATGCCATGATGGTTATAAATTATGTAGATGAGTGATTTATAGCGTTATTTATATTGATGAAACTGTGAACGTTATTTTAAAAACTATGTAAAAGTTTAAGAATTTATATTATTTTATACCTGTGGCACAATATATACAAAGGATGAAAATATGATTTAATGACGTTTTTAAATAATTTAGCTTAATTTAAAATATTTAAAAGACTGTAAAAGCTAAAAGACTGGGGACTGTACTCTAAAAATAAAATACACTTTTTACTGTATGTACATAAACTAAAGAAAGAAAATGACTGTACCAAAGCTATAGAAGTAGTTTTCATTAGATGATGGAATTACAGACTTTACACATCGTTTCTATGTACCTTTTCATTTCCAAATCACAGACAGGTCAAAGTGAAAATGTAAGATGATAAAACTAATTTAGATATATTAGTAATCACATTAGTTATAAACAATTTAAACACTGGTTAGAAGGTGTATATTATCAGTTTGGTTTAAAAAAGCAAAAATCAGTAATACATTGGTTGCATATGCTTTATATGTAAAGATCCAACTAGTTTAACTGTTAAAGTAGCAGAACTGTACAATAATAGATAAACGAGGGCATACTAGAAGACTTTGTAAATCATCTTTAATCTTTAGAGGCAAGAATAAAGAAAATCATGACATGATTACAATGGGAAATTCAAAAAATAAAAATAAAAATAAGGGGAAATTCATCAACACGATACAACATGCTTCAATATTTATGCACCTAATAAGAAAGATTTAAGAAACTGTACTAACAGTTGAGAGAAATGCAAAGAAAGATAATAAGCCTCCATAATTGGGTGGCTATAATTAATGTACTTCTCTGAATAATTTGCAAAATGAATAAGCAGAAAATGGATAACTATGATATAAATTACTTTGAATAATTTTCAACCAATGTTATTTAATTACTATTTATTGAACTATCCATTTAAATGACACATATATCATCATATGTTGCTGAAACATTTATCTTGATTTATATTTGAGGTCATAAAAATCACTCTCAATATATATAGAAAGATTTAAAGTGCATAAATTTTATTCTCTAGTCAAAATGGAAATAAGTTAAATCACTTTTCAAATTGTTCACAAAATCATTAAATATTTGCAAGCAAAATAACAACTTTGAAAATAATCTATGGAGTAAATTGAAATTCAAAAGGGGAAATATGGAACATTTCAAGTAGAAGACATATGAAGATTTCTGAAATGCTGCAAAATTAGTACCTAGGGGAAATCTTTTCACCATAAATAAATTATTATTGTTTAAGGAGTTAGGTATGTTTAAAGATAGAGGAAAAATCAAGATAGATTTTTCAGATATTGAAAGAATAATGCAGGAGTATCTTGGACAACTTTCTGACATTATTCCTGACAATCAGGTTAAAAAAATACCTTGACAGGCACCAAAGCAACTAAAATTCTTTCAAAGTGAGAGAAATAACTGAAATAGTGATATATATGTATACTAAAGAAAT
>RJWM01017554.1:0-42859 GCA_004363535.1 Dasyprocta punctata | reverse complement strand
TTTTTTTTTTTTTTTTTTTTTTTTTTTTTTTTTTTTTTTTTTTTTTTTTTTTTTTTTTTTTTTTTTTTTTTTTTTTTTTTGTCTTTTTGAGATAGGATCTCACTATGTGTCCTTGAGTTTCTGTTCTGTTTTCAAAAATTCTTTCTCTAATTCATAATAGGGAAATCGTACTGATGTATCTTCACATTTACAAATTCTTTCCTCTGCTTCCCCACTTCTGCTGCTAGTGGAAGGTTGTGTGTTTCAGTTCTAAACACTCATTTAGGTGGCACTAGTTATCTTCTCCCTTGAGAAGAAAACGTAAATTCTGGCCTTTACACATGTCATATAATGTGGGGTGGTGTCTTACACTTCGTAACCATTACCTTGTGGAGACTTTAGAATGTGTCCTGCTTCTCTAGTGAGTACTGATGTATTCGTTTTAGTAGGCAATTAACTCTATCAGGTTGCAACTATAAACTGTCTCACCTGAAGCAAAAGGAAGCTTACATCTCATCTAACTGCTTTCAGACTGTCCTAAGCCAAAAACTCAGACAGAGTTGATATATAACCTTTGGGATCCCCTCTTTTCTGGCCCTTTTTGGGATTTTCATCTCATTCCCAGGAGACTTCAATGGCCCCCCAGATCCTTCTCCAGGTTTTTCCAACCAGAAATATTGTAGGATCTGTATCAGGATTTTGATGCCCACATCATGCCCTGACTGCCCCTTCAATCCTACTGGCTTTTGCTCATTTTGTGGAGCTCTTGGTAGTTTTTTGTTTGCTTATTCATAGTTGTTATTTTTACCTGCATTGGGATGTTAGAAACTTATTAGCTCATATTGGAAGGACCTCAGAAAAGAGTCAGGAAGGAGTGAAGGTTTAGCAGTGGCAAATGCTGCTGAGATATCAAATCTGGTAAAGAAGTGTGTCCATTGGATTTGGTCATAGAAAGTCTAGTGCCGTAAACAGAGAACGTCATCGCAGTGAGTGATAGGTTGGCAGGAGACTGAGGACTGGAAATCTTCTATTGAGTTCAGAAGTTTCTTTTTTAGTCCTAGCCTATTAAACATTGTTTTGTAACTGGGAATGCATTTTCGGTTTTATTAAACATGTTTTGCGCATTTCTCAGTATTATCATATGTTTTTTCTTCATTTGGTCCATTAACATGATGATATTAACAGATTTCTCAATGTTGAATCACCCTTGCATTCCTGGAAACCAACTCTACTTGAGCATGGCGTGTTGTTACTTTAATTCAGTACATTGCTGAATTTAATTTGCTAATTCCTTTATTGATGATTTTTGTATCTGTCTTCACGTATGACCTTGGTATGTTGGTTTTCCTTTCTTGTGTTAGCATGATTGGGTTTTGGTATCAGGGTTACACTAACACAGCAAACAAGTTAGAATTTTGTCCATCCATGTTTGAAACATTTTGTATAGTATAGGAATGATCCCGAGAATTAAAAAATCTTGCACATAAAATTTCACTGGGCCCTGTGCCTTTTTCTGGGGAATTTTATAATTTTCAAGTGGCACCTGACTATTGACACGTTCAGATTTTCTAGGTCCTCCAGAGACAGTCTCCAGATAGATGCTCACTTTACATTCCTTTTAATCAACTAGTTCTTTCAACTTTTAAAATGTGCCAGATCCTAAAAAAAGGATGAATTAGCATACAAACTTCCTATGAGATTAGCGGTTCAATAAATTGCAGTCCCTTAGTGTCTTCCCTCATTTCTCACTAGAACTGTCAAATGCAAACTCAAATTTATCCTTCTTCATGTGGAGTTGACCTTCACACACCCAAGCTACCTTCCTTCCACAATTCATGCATCTATCTATCTATCTATCTATCTATTAATCCATCATCTATCTACTTATCTACGCATCTGTCCATCCATCTACCTATTTATTCACACATTCATGTATTTATCTACACATTCATTCATGGAGTCCACACTGAGTTCCCACTCTGTCCTAGTTACTATTCTAGGTTTTAAGATCCAAGAGTGGGAGCTATAAGCCAAGGGCTGAAAAATGAAAATGAACTCAACAATGGCCCCAGCAGGCTACAACCATAGACAGACTAGAACATAAGTTGTTGTTCTAGGATGCAGTGAATCAGGAATCCAGAGCAGCAAATTCAAGTGAATGATTCCAGAATGTGCTTCCCTGAAACTCTAAGCATGGCTGGCCCACTGTAGAGCCCACCAGAGCATGGCTAAGTGCCAGCTACTGCCTGCGGTGGGAGAGAGAACTGACGGGAGAGGACCAGGGCAGGGCTCTGGGAGGTGTTGGCCTGGTTACCTACTCAGCCCTGCTTTTGGCTACGTAGGTGATAATGTATTATCTTTAATTTCACTATGGTCACCCTGAGGGCCGGGTTGGAACTTCATCTAGCATCATGGTTCTAGATATTCACTCAGGTCCAAGTACAAATATTTATTGAATAAATAATTAAAAAAAAAAAAAAGGAAGGCCCCATGGCTGGAAGGTAATGAGCTCTCAGTCCCAGGTGTTGGTGAGGTCCCGTCCCCATGCCAAGCAGGACACTAGGCCAAGGGCATAGTGCTGGGAAGGGCAGTGGCAGCTTCGTCTTCATAGAGGGGCCTAGTGCTCCTTTCTTTCCCTCCTGCCAACCTCTGCACCCAGATCTGGGGTGGGGTACAGTCACTGAGCCTCTGGCCATATCTACCTGTGGGGACCTGCAGCCCCTTTGCCACTCCAGCGATGATGTCAGGAGAAGTCTCTGGAGCTGGGCCAGGGCCCTGGTTAAAGAGAGGCCTAGGTACGAGGAAGGTGGGGGTGGTGTCTTCTCTCTCCTCCGCCTCTACTCCCCCTCCACTCTGCAGAGAACCAATTTGCCTTATCAGAAACTCCCTGCGAGTGGCTGGCTAACCAAATAGCTAGAATTCCTGCTCAGAGGCACATCTGTTCCTGATCGAGGGGAGGCCAGGGATGACAAGGCCCGGGGAGGGGGAAGCAGAGGTGCGGGCCAGACCTTCCCAAAAAACGATGCTCCCAGCCAGGCACGGGGAGCCTGCCAGCCTGGCAGTGGGCACAACCGGATAGGCTCCAGGGCCCCAGGGCCTGAGGTGGCCGCACTCCTGCCTCTCCACCCCTTCCCGTTGGAGGGCCAGGAACTGGAAGGACACCCCCCCACCCCGCGCACACACACACCATACATGCCATGCTGTAAAGTCACACTTCACTCCTCCCACCTGAAGCACCTCCCCTGCTCCCCACCTTGTACCCCTCCAACACTCCCAACTCTCTCAGGCTCCAATCCCCCCCCACCACCACCACGTAGACTGCTTCTCTAGAATTTGCTTCTGAGTGGATAAACACCCCACCACCACCAGTCCTTCTTGGCTGCCTAAAGCCCTTGTAAGGTCAAGTTCAGCTTCTTGGCTCAGCACCTGAGCTCTTTGCACTCCAAGTAGTCCCAAAACCGTTCTGTAGTTCCCTCTGCCAAAACACCTTTCCAGCCCGCTGTGTCCCTGTAATTCCCGCACACCCTCCAGATGCAGGACGGAAGATGCTAGGTGGTCTTCCCTCTAGTCTTTGCTCCTATCCCACTGGTGAGCTAGTGTTTCTGGCCTCCCATGATCGCCCAACACGCCCTCTGAGGCCCTGGCTCCCAGATGGCACCCATGGTGGCACAGACACATGCACAGATGACAAAAAATAGGAAAGACCAGACCTGTGGAGGAGGAGCAGGAAGGGACACAGTGGGTTGGGTGCGAGGTCCATTCACTCTGACATGCCAGGGGAGACAAAGGTATAGACTTTTTCCTGTCTCCCTGGAAGGCCAGTGCATGGGCATGGTCCGAAGGTGGGGGTCCCTCTCCCTCAACTCAGTCCCACTGGACTCTAGCAGGTACCCAAGTCTCCACCTGGCCGTCTCCTGGGGTGCCATGGAGTAATGAGGTGCAGTCCAGAACCATCTGCCGTATGTCTGCCACCTCACTGACAAGGTCCTTCTGGGGCTCCTGGGTCCCCATGGCAGAGGACATGCCCACTCTGTGCTCCATGGTCAGCTAAGCCAGGGCACTGTGGGCTTTGAGTAAGGCAGAGAAGATAATGGGGTGCAGTGCAAGGGCAGGCAGCAAGCAGGTGGCCCATCACCCTGTGGGCCTAGGCACCTGTCCTCTTGGCGTAGAGGTGGGTGCTTGGGATGGGGGACAGAACTGGGAGGTGCTCCTTGGAGGGGATAATTGAGGACAAGGACCTCTTGCTATCCCTCCCTTACTAGGGTAGGGTAGAGTCCCCAGTGCAGCTCCCAGATAGATATGCACCCTAATATTCCCAGCCCCCAGGATGTGCTTGGTCAGTAGCCAGTGCCCCACAGGGGAAGCAAGCCCTCCCCGTTCCCAGCCTTTCCCCACTGCAGCCCAGTGGCCCCTTCCCAACCGCCTAGCGCCCAGTGTGAGGGGACTGTGCTGGGAGAGGGCTGACCAGTCGGAATGTGCTACAGCCAGTGTAAACACATCGTTTCTGTCTGCCTGGGGGGAGGGCTGGGGATGGGGAGGGAGTTGTCTTGGGCTTTGTTATGTTCTGAAAAAAAAAGGCAAAAAATTTGGGTCACAAACCACAAACTGTTTTGCTTTCGGCATAACTGGCATAAACAGGCATTTTCTCTTTGGTTTCTGGCCGGCAGAGGCCTGGGCTGGCTGGGCTGGGAGCGGGAGAGGCTGGAGGCTGCGCTAATGAGGCCTGAGGCCGTGGCCGCTGGGCCAGGAGGGGGTTGGGCAGGACTGGAGCCCTGCAGAGCAGGTAGAGGCCAGGCTTGGGGTGCTGTCAGCCTGGGAACCCCACCCCAGGCCCAGCTGCCCACGGCCTGGCCACACCTGTGCAGAAGCAGCCATTAGATACTAGCCCTGGACCTCCAGGAGGGGTGGAGACCCTGACCAACAGGTGGACATAGGTCGCTTAAGGATGAGACCCGGTGACCAAAGCCAAGTGAACATTCCAGTAGGGAGCTGTGGAAAGCTGGGTTTATCCTTGAGGGAGGGCACGCTAAAAGGCTGGAGAGTTGTCCTTAGCTCTGTGTGCTGTGGTATCTCTAGAGACAGGCTCTGCTCTGGGGGTTGCAGAGAGTCTCAACAATCTTGGGGAGGTCCTGAGGGCAGGCATCTTACGCCCATGGTTACTAGCATCTCTGGGGAACAGGGGCAGCGGCTAAGTGCAGACTGCTATTTACATAGGAGAAGCCATCACCTAGGGAGGAGGGCAGGATTGATCAGAGAGCAGAGGGTTGCAGGAGTTCCCAGGGTGAGGACAGAGGTCTAGGAGAGACAGAGCAGCTGGTGTGGGGGGACAGCAGAGGGACAGTGGTGGAGCAAGGAGGAAAGCAGAACAGGATGCTGTGGAGGAGTGAGGGAAAGCCTGGCCAGAGTCTGGACTTGACCCAGTGGCCTATGGAAGCCACAGACGCCTCTAAGTAGTAGGCCCCAAGCCCATCACTCTAGCCCATGTGGAGTATGACCAGAGGGGCCGGTGGTCTCTATCACAGTTTTGTCAAACAATTCAGAGTGGAGGCATCCGTCAAGTGTTACACCCATCCTAAACCCAAGATGGCCTCGTCTCCTAATTGCATCTGAGAAGACCCTTGCTCTACATGAGGTCACACTGACAGGCCCCAGGGGTCAGCACATGGACACTTCTTTCTGAGGGCTAGCACTGAACTCACTGCAAGAAGGACCTGTGAATGTTTGTGAACTGCAAAGGCCTGTGTGGCATAGCCCCGCTGGGGCTCTGATTTCATTGTCCACACCAGTCCCCTCCTCTCCTGCTGTCACCCCACTCCGCCCTTGGGAGTGTAGCTGAACACTCCCCAGCCCCACTCAGGTCACAGCTCCCTCGAGGAGTGCAGTTCCCCTACACCCCTCTCTCTTCACTCCCTGTGGGTCTCTGCTTCAGCACCAACTTCCCCAAGAGCCATATCCAGCTTAAAATAGCACCCCAACACCTCTCTAATACTTGGCCTTCCCAGCCTGGGGTATCCTGCACATGAGCAGTACCCACCCATGTCTGGGGAGAGGTGGATGACAGATAGATGGAGGATGGGAGAGGGGAAGGTGGCAATATGTATGTTAGGATGAATGAATGGGTGGGTGGGTGGGTGAGTGGATGAATGGGGGATGTGTGGATGGGTAGGTGAAGTTTCTGGCATAAATACAATTTGCAGAGCAGGGAAAAGGGAGAACAGAGGGTCTGGGGGACCCTGGAACACTCTCAAATGATGCTGGGCAGGTGGGAGGGACGTAACCCTGAGAGGGCTGCTGCAAGATTGGGGCTACCCCAGAACTGGGCAAAGGAGTCAGTTATACCCAAGACATCAGGCAGATCAGGGACGCTCACAGGGGTCTTAGGGAGCGTGTGCCAATGGGGGAGGGGGTATACGGTCAGACTACACTGAGGACGAGGAAGGCCAGGGAGGCCCAGGGGCAGGGACAGATGGAGGGGTGTCAGGTACAATGAAGGCCATTACTGAGGTAACCTTGGGCAGGCAGGTCAGGGAGAGGTAGTCTGAGGAAAGGGGTCAGAGGCCGGAACCCAAAAACTCTGGGAAGAGCTTGGGGAGCTACACAGCTAAGAGGGACTGGGCAGAACCTCGGGGGGCCTTCAGGGGCTGTGGTAGCAAAGAAACTGCAGCTGCCTCTGGGGTGGGCAGAGGGAAGCCTTCCACACACGAGACCCAGAGGGTCTGAGGCTGGCCCCTTGGGGGGTCAGGCAGTACCACTTGGACCCTGGACTCTGCCCCCACCAAGCACCAATGTATAGCTTAGGCCTCACTCGTACCTTGCCTTTGTGCAGCTGGCAATGCCCCGACTTGTGCCTTCCACATCCCACTTGCTATTTTCTGACCCCCCTCAACTCTCCTCATCTACAAGCCCAAATCTTTCTATCCACCAGGCAGCCTGCTCTGGTCACAGTGCCCCAAATTGCTCAGAGTAGTTCTTGGGGTATGTGGGAAGCAAGGCTGCCCTGTGGATGCCACTACAGACCCCAGAGGCCTGGGATACAGCCCAGTGCTCCCCATTAAGAAATGCTAGACATTAGGGAACAACAAATACAAAGATCTGAAGATTCGGGAAAGGGCAGAATTCCCAAGTGTCAGGGTGAGAGGTCCAAAGAACATCAAGTTCCTCCTTCCTTCCCCCTCAGGCCCCCTCCCACAATGGGGTGGGCAGAGCAGATCTGCTGATGAGGGTGTTGGGGGCTGAAATAAGCTAGAGTCAGGGGACAGAGGGGAGAGGCTGAGCCTCAAGCACCTCTGTGCCCCCTCCCCCTCCTCTTGTGCTCAGAGCCCCCAGAAGTCAGAGGCTAGCACATCTGAGCAGGTGGGCACAGGGCCGGCAGTCCTCATCTCTGCCTACAGCGCCTGGTGGGGGTGGGAACACAGGGACGAAGCCTTCATCTCGGGGGGGAGTGAAGATGGGTGGCAGGGCCCCATCCCAGGTAATAGCACAGAATCTCAAGTCCAGCGACTGCTACGGTGTCCAGAGCCTCCCGGAGGCAGCCCAGCCCCAGCCCAAAGTTCAGAGAGATGTACCCTAGGGCTGGCATCAAGGGCACTGGCCTCTTTCCTTGCAAAAGCCCCACACACATCCCTCCTCCCCTATGGCCCCCCATCTGTGATGACTAGGTGCCTGTAATTGTCCCAGACTCGCCACCCCCCACCCCACCCCCCAGCTTCACACGGAAGCTCTTCCATGGTCTCAGGTCCCTGTGCACAGTGCAAGGACCCCGAGGGCCCCTACCTCTGAAGCTGCCTCCACCCACCTCCTGCCCTGTTCTCCCAGGAGTCCTCCCTCCCTCAATCCCATCCCCAAGTGAAACAACAAACAACTCAGAAAATAGTGATTTTAAATGCTTTATTAAAATTGCGAGCATTAACAAGTTAAAGACAAAACCCACGCATTGAGTTTTGCCAGAAATATGAGCATGTTAAAGGAGTTAAGTTGAGGTGGACACAGCTGCGGCAAGATGGACTGACACAGCAGCACAGGTGACAAATGGTGTCCAACGCGTGGGGGGTCTTCAGGTGATGGTAAAAGGGGGACCCAAGAAGGGGGGTCCCGCTGAAGACAACGTGGGAGTAGGGACGTGGGGAAGAGACAAGATGGAGGGCCACACTAGGCACGGGAGGCCAGACAGGTGCCGGGATCAAGATAGTGGTGACCTTGGTGAGAGCGGCAAAATCGGGGACACAGAGGGCTGTGGCAAGCGCCCCAGGAGTACCCAGCCCAGTGAGGCAAAAAATACTGAGTGGGTGGGTATCCAGAAGAATGGGCAGGTAATTTGGGGTGCCTCAAAGTCTTTTAGGTCTCATGCCAATTTGTTTGTGTTCTCCAATTCTGACAGTTTTGCTCTTTGGGTTTCTGTCCAATGTTCCGAATGGCCCATTCTCCAGGCGCTTGCTAAGAGGCCCTCTGTGCGGGGTTGGGCTGACATGTACCGCCCCCACGGTCATGCCAGCCCCGCCGCTAGGACCCAGAAGCCTCGGGCCTCTAAATTGCTAGTCAGACCTCATGCAGGGGGGCTGCACTGGGGGCAAAAAGTGGGGGTGAGGTAGACGAACCACCCAGCCGCCCGGTTCCCTGCACAGTCCTAGGCACCATGGTGTGGCTGCCATGGCATTGCCAGACCCGTGGGCCTCGGGGCCCAAGCGACCCCATGTAATGGCCAGCTCTCGTGCTCTGCCGGCTCAAAGCCTCCTGGCTTCCCCAACTCCCTGGCCTCATCCCGCTCTGCCCAGAGGAGGCTCTGCAGAGCTCAGACCTCCTGGGGACAAGGCGGGTGCTGAGGGGTGGACAAGGTGTCACTGAAGCGGGGGGAGGGTTCCTCAGGTGTGTGGAAGGCGACCACTTGCTCCTGCCCGATGGAGTCTCTCTGCTCATACATCCATAGCCCCTTCCCCCTCAGCTGGCTGCAGACCAGCCGAGGGCCCCATCTTTGTGGCCTCCGAGCACCTTCCCGACACCTGGGGAGACACCACCCAGCCCCTCCTCCACCCCTCAAAACCTCTGGGGACTAAGCCACCATCCCCAGAAGCCAGACCAGGAAGCGGCCTTCTCAATTCCCCTGACTTCTCCATAGGGCATTGTGGCCAATACCCTATGGGGACCCCACTCTCAACTCAATCCAAGCGACAGGAACAGATAACAAATCAAAGGGCGATAAATGGCGGAGAGCAGGACATGATGGTGTGTGACACTGATGGTTTTGCGCACATTACTTGGGTCACTGCTCCCCTGTTACATAGGGGATGGGTATAATTGGGTTTTGAGCGCATAAAAAGCTAACTGAGATAAAAAAAAAAAAAGAAAAAAAAAAAAGGAAATATGCCCCAAGAAACAAAGGGGGAAATGATCAATTGATGTAAAATTTGGCTCCTGATTTCTCTCCGTAATTCTGCAACTGGAGCTGTTTCTCCTCCTGATTCTTCCCTCCGAAATCTCCCAGGACCATTCTACCTCAGAGTTCCCCCCACCCAGCCCCCACTGCCCCCCACCCACCCCTCCAACCGCCAGACTTCCCACACTCCCCACTATCAGGGCAAAGATGATTCTTCGGTGCTCAGGGCGGGGGATCCCCAGATCTTTCTCCCAGGAGCACACTTGGGGGCAGGCTACTCCAAAGCACGCCTTGCTGGCTAACACCATCTCCGATCTAACCAAACTCATTCCTCACTCTGGGTAGGTGTCAATGCTGGTGGCACATGGGGACTTGGGCTATGAAAACAGCTAAGAGAATTTAGGATAGAACTCTGCCTGATCTCCATGATGTGGGTCAGCAGTGAGGGTTGCTTCTTTTTTTATTGCTTTTGTCCAATTATATGTGGGTGGGTGTGTGTGGGTGTGTGTGTGTGTGTTCAGGTGTGTGTGTGTGTATGTGTGCATGTGTGAGTGTATGTATGTGGGTGGGTGCACATGTACATGTGGGCATGTAGGCAAATGCTGTATGCATGTCAGTGTGTTTATGTGGCTGTAGGGATGAATGTGTGCTTTCTAGGATAGGGACTGAGATCTAAGAATTTGGGGGGGTGGGGGTTAGTGCCAATTAAACTTTATTTTCAGGGATACGGGTTTTCATGCTGTTCCCCTGCTTTGATCTCAATGGGTTAACTCTGCCTTAACACCCTGGTGGTTCCTGTGATGGAAAGTGAGTGAGGAATGAGTCTGGTGGCTGCTGTTCTTGGGCAGCCAACACTAAAAGTGCTCAAAGGCAATGGTTAAGTGATGGTGTAGCAGCACTGGCATGCCCGCCTGCAAACTTTTGGGCCCCCTTCCTTCCCCTTGCTGGTCCAAGCTATTTGACTCGAGGTCCGAGGGAGGAAGAAGGAAGGGGGAAGGGTGGGCCAAATCCCTTTACTTTCTCCAATTGTTTCTAAGCCAATTGCTTTTTAGTATCTTTTCAGCCAATTGATTTTTTAAGTTTTTTTTTTTTTTAGGGCTAATCAGTGTTTTTAAAAAGTCAGTTTTAAGGGGGGGGCTTTTTCAATTGTTTTGATGTGCATATAAAATTTGGGAGAGGGTGTATGTGGAGGACGTCTAAATCCAATAGGTTTTGTCTTTGAAGATGTTGCTCTGACTCCCTCAGCCCGGTGGAGTGGGGCCGGGGGAGCTCCCTGATGTGGGGAGGCGGGGCACGGGGGCTGGGGTCAGGGAAACCTACTGAGGTGGAAACAGTACAGAAAGATCTTAGAGGTGGGACGTGATGGAAATGTCCCTGCTCAAGAGGAGGTCACGAGCGCGATGGTACACATTGCAGAATTACAACAATTTGGGCTCACTTCTGGTTGGTGGACTTCTCCGAAGAGGTATCATCGCCGTGGGCGGGGTCTCTGGAGGTCAGGACTGTCAGGGGATGATGACGCTTGGCCTCTCTGAATGCTTCAAGCTCCCGAGAGAGCATACGACCCCGGCGTGCACGCAGGAGGGCAGGCAGGCCTCGGCGCAGGCGCTGAGTAGACTGCCTCCAGGTGTCATATTGGAAAAACTTGCCCACGGGGTATCTGGGGAAATTGTCCTGGGAAAGAAAGAGCAATCAACAGGTCAGCCTCATAGGCTCCGTCACCAAAGCCACCTGCCTGGACCTCACCGTGACCTGACCTAGAGACTCTTACACTTACACCGTGGCAGCACATTCAATGGAGTTCACATCCACAGGGAGGGAGGCCACTGGCCAAGAGGGCATATGGGACTGCCCTCCACTGTACTTCAAGTTAAAGCTGGCTACGCCCTTCTTGGCTAAGGGGTCCCACCTGCTAGGAGACACACCTAACATCCTAGCCCTTATTTTTAGGAAGAGAAGAAAGGTCCAGGGTCTCACCGGAAGCACGGCCAAAGAGGATGACACGTCCCTCTCGGACTTGGCGGGGGTGGCACAGTAGGTCTCCAAAAGGGCCAGGTCGCAGCTGCGGAAGCAGCACTCTTCAACGATGCCACGGCTGCGACGGCTCACACGGCTTGCGGGTCTGCCTGGAAATTCCAGGGGATAAAGTCACAGTCAGTGCCCGTCAAAGCCACCCAGGGAAGGCTGCCCAGGCTAGGCCCTAGTCACCCCGGAGGGCAGGCAGAGGAGCCCAGAAAGGACAGAGATGGAAGGGGCATGCTGCAGGACCAGCCCCTGGCCTCTGGTGCCTCCTGCCTCGGATGTGAATTCCCAGGGGGTGTGTTGGAGGTAGTCTGGAACATAGGTGGGGTTTGTGAGCCCAGCAAGGAGCCTGGCCCCACAAGTGTGGCCCCTGGACTTGGGCTTCTGGCCGAGAGCAAGCCCACAGCCTGCAGGGGTCCATGTCCCCAAGCGTTGAGACAGGGTAGATCAGGCAGGAGAGAACAAGACGGGAGGGGAGGAGTGAGGAGTCGCATTAACCACTCCCTTCTCTTCTCCCGTCTTTCTCCTCTCCCCCATGGCACTCAGGTCTGAGGCTTGGCTAGGAGGACAGTCACTTTGGGCACTAAAGGGCTGGTGTCATCGGTGGGAAGAGGGACAGGGATCCCCAGCTTGGGGTCCCATTAGTGGGCTTGGCCCAGCTCTCCTCTTAGGAAAGCCCAGGGGAGCGACTCCCTCGGCAAGGACCAATGGCACGGGGCCTGCAGTGCCACGTCCTACCCCGCCAAGGAGACAGATGAGAGGGAGAACACAAGAGAGGCCAGGGCAGCAAGGGCTTCAGAGCATCCAGCAGCAGGAGTACTTTTCAGAGAGAAGTTGGAAATGTAGGTGTATCTCGTGAGCCCGTTTCACAGATGCGTAAGTAGAGGCTGCAGAGGAGGAGGTCAGGTGGCGAGTGCCAGGTAGAGAAGACAAGGAGGTACATAACAGCAAGAGAAGTCACTGTTCCTGATGCCCCTCCTCCTCCAACCCCACCTGGGCATGTCCACTAGTGCCCCTCTTCTGGGAGCAACTAGCCCACCCCAGCCCCCCAGGCTGGAAAATCAAGAGAGAATTGTGAGAAACAGTTAAAGCATGTTGGTACCCCACATTGCAGCCTAGACCCCAAAACACATGGCAGGGGTCTGGGTCCTCCCCTCCTCCCCCAAGGCCACATGTCCGCAATCAGCTCTGCTACCTGCTAACTACATTTGCTTTTATTTTTATTGATCTTAAGCATATCAGATTTTAAATCTGATCATCCATGAACACAAGCCCCTTGCTGAAATGTTCAAACAGCGCAGGAAAGAGGGCAGAGCCCGCAGTCCTGCCCAAGGGACATGGTGTCTTGGCAGCGGGGACTTGAGCCCACCCCACCAGGAACTCACACCTCCCACCCCGTGGAGACCCTGTGAACCCACTGAGGCCTTGGGCCTCCCACCCACTGCACATGCGTGCCAGGCATTGGGGGGTGCTCAGTAAATCCTTGCTGGAGACCCTATCTTCTATAAGTCTGGCTGACGTGGCTTCTAAATATCCCCTTGCCCAGTACATGGCCACCACCCCAGGAGGTCTGACTCCAGCACTGAGGAGTACCTGCTGTGTACACTCCCCTCCCTTGCCCACCCCCTCCAAGTTACTTACTGAAATAGAAGCCGCGGTCCCCACAGACAAACTGGAGGGTGTCCACCAGCTCCCCGCCGCACAGGGTCTCACTGGGGCGGTAAGCAGCAATGCAGCACGAGGCGAAGGCCAAGAAGGTGAGTAGCACCAACATCGACTTCCCCATTGAAATCCCCATTGGTATCTGGAAGAAACAGAGAAATCCCGGCCTGAGTTGGGGCTCGGCCCCGCCCCAAACTCCAGCCCTCCCCACCCAGCCCCTGATTCACAGTCATCTCCTACTCTACAATTCAACCAAAATTTAAAAGCCAAGCTTCTTTCTTAATTTTAATTCAAAAAATTGTACACGTTAATCGCTGAGGCCAGGCCACAGAGCCACCGGAGAATAGAGGCAGGTTTGGGAGTCAAGCAAAGTACTCTGTAGCTTTAAATTGCAAGACACAGTAGCATTTTTACATGGGGACCACCATTCCCTCGTCATGATTACAGGAGTGCAGTCACACCCACAGCCAAGGGGCCAGCGCTGGACACTGGACTGGTCTCCCTCCTGTGACATCACGGGGGTGGGGCCAGACCAAGGGCACAGTTACTCCTGTTGGGGCCTCCAAGCAACTGCCAAGATGGCAAATAGC
Organism: Dasyprocta punctata; assembly: GCA_004363535.1. NCBI lineage: Eukaryota > Metazoa > Chordata > Mammalia > Rodentia > Dasyproctidae > Dasyprocta > Dasyprocta punctata. The sequence continues at coordinate 29,236 of RJWM01017554.1, read as the reverse complement.
TCCACCTATGTGGAGCATGTATGTCCAAGAGGACCAGACCCTGGCATCCCCAACCCCAGCTGGGCAGGGAGGTCCAGGAGGACCACGGCTCTCCGAATAAGCAGGCGAGCCCTGCTGGGCCAGCCTCTCCCCTTCAGCCTGTGAGCGCAAAGCTAGGTAAAGGAGTCAATGGTTAATACAACTGTGCTGCCCATAGTCCCAGGGGCCTTAGTCTCCAAAATCACCCAGCCCTCCCACTCCAGCCTGCCCTGGGCACACCAAAACTCACAGAAGCCCCCTTTTCAGGCCTTGAATCATACCACCCAGGGCCAGGGGCCTCACAGTTCTTCCATAACCACCACACCATCACCCTACTGCCCCCCAACACCCCATGCGCTTCAGAAGGAGCTGAAGAGACCAGGTCAGACCACCGGCGAGGCCAAGTACCAGGTCTCTCCAGGGCCAGTCTGGAGGGGCGGCTCGTTGTAGAGCACACCGCTCCACAGCTGAGTGGCTAAAGGGCCAGCTGGGGCAACAGTTAATCAGCTCCTTTAGGTACGGCAGACGCGAACTACAAAGCAGGTTACCCCGACCCCTACTTCTGGGGTCCTCCAGGCTGGCGGCCCTAGTCTTCCTTCCACAGGCCCATGCAATAAATCATGTGAGATGGAGCGGGGAATAAGAAAGACATAATCTTACTCAAGTCCTCAACAAGCCATGGCCAGCTTCATAAAAAGATCCCCAAACCATCTCTCCTACCTCTCCGACGGGACTAAGCCACCCCACCGCCCCTCTGCTGCTCCTTCCAAATCCTGGGAGCAAGCAAACTCAGCCAGCTAGCCGCTCAGCTGCAGTCAGTGCGAGGGGCAGCTCCATCTGCTGCCCCCGAGGTCCCTTCCACAAATCCCACCACTCTAGCTCCAGGTTCAGCCCAGGCTGCCAGCAGAAAACGGGGCATGGCCAGGAGGCATGTGGAGGCGCCAGTCAGGTGAGGACCCAGGAGAAGCCCTGAAGCTGCTGCTGAGGAAGGGAGAGGAGAAGGGAGGGAAGGGAAGCAGGTGAAGGAGCCAGGGAACCAGGTGAAAGCTGGCGGAGGCCCAGGGGAGAAGCAGGGCGCTGAGGCCGCAGGCCGGGCTGCAGGGGCGCAGGCCGGAGGCTCGGCCGTTGCCCTCAGCAACCAGGCAGGCCGAAGCAGGATGGCAGCCGGGTCCTTACTCCACAGCCCCGGTTACCTCGGCTGGACAGGAGGCTCGCTGGGGCTGAAGGAGGAGGAGGAGAAGTAGGTGGAAGCTGGAGGTGTCTCTCACAGGAGAAGTTAATGTCCAGTTTGCAAGCTGGTCAGTGCCTCCGCTTTTATGTCTGAGTCGGCTCCTCCCAGCCCCGGCTCCACCCTACCCCCACCCCTTCGCCGCTGACCACTCCTCCCGCCCCCTTTGCACCCGCCCCCTCCCTCCTTCCAGCCAGTCTCTTTTCTCTCCTGCACCCCCAACCGCTAGTACTGGACCATCCCTTAGCAAAATACCATGGGGGGCTCATCCTGCACCCCCAGCCCATTTCTGGCAAGACAATAGGGGGCGGGGGGGCTCCTTTCCACCCCCTTGTATGGAAACTTCCACTCTACCAAGGGCAGGGCAGCTGCCCCCTCTCCAGGCCCTTCTGAGCCTCCGACCGGCCCCTCTCCTCAGATTCCTGGTTAGAAATGTGGGGACAGGGGAGTGATAGCAAGTAGGGGAGAAATACATTGCAAATGTGGCGTCTGGCATTACCCTTTTGCCAACTCGGTCCCCCTCCTGGCCCCGCCCACCCCGTCTTCCCCTCTCCGTCTTGCTGGCACCAAGTCAACATACCAGGGTGGGCTTCCAAGACTGCCCCCCTCCTCATTACCCAACACCCTGAGGGGACTGCGCCCGCACCGCACGAATTTCACATTTTCAGAAACACCGCTCCCCCCCAAACTCGCACACACCCACAAACCGACCAGGAAGTCGCCCGTGCCGACTGCACACACCTCCTCGGCGCTTCCCGACGCCCCCTCCCCCTCTCCCACTGCTCCGCGCCAGGGAGAGCGAGGGGTACCGCGAGGGAACCCGACCCCAGCCCCCAGCCCTTTCCCGGCCCAGCCATCCTGTCTGAACCCCAGGCCTTGGCTGGGCGGGCGGGAGGGAGAGCCAGGCGTCCGGCGCGCCCGCTTGCCCTCCTCGCCCCGAAGGTCCGCGCCGCTTACCTGGAAGCCGGCGACGCTGCCGCCCACCTCCCTGCTGCGTTATCGCAAACCGAACAGCGGGCGTTGGCCCTCCTGCCGGACACTCCTCTGCCAGCGCCGCTCTGGCCGGGTCGCGGGGGCCGAATGTGCGACGGGGCAGAACGGGGGGATGGCTTTTTTTGGGGGGGGGGACTCTTCTGCTTCTTTAGGGAGGGCGGGCTGTCTTTGGGCTGGGGCGGGCCAGATGTTGTACTTTTAGGGGGGGAAAGGGTATCGGGAAATGAGGTCAGCTGTTGTACCAAGGATAGAGGGGGACAGAGATAGTGAGAGAGACAGAGTGAACGTGAAAAGGGGGGGACAAAGAGTGGGCAAGAGGGAGAGAGGACAGCGAGAGGCGGGCAGGCTCACAGCGGGAGAGAACAGCACGGAGAGAAACAGAAAGCGTATAATTAATCCACTTTGGTAGGCGAAGGCAGGGGGAGGGCGTGAGGGGGGAGGGAGTCGGAGGCGAGGAGCTGGGGGGGGGCGGGAGGGAGCCCAGGGAAGGTGGCGGTGGAGAAGCCGGGGCCGCGCGGACGCGGTGAGAATAGCGGGGCGAGGAGAAGCTAAGGGAAGGACGCAACGTCGGGGACTGGGACCGGGGACGGTGTTGACCGGGACGGAGTGGAGGCGTCACCCGAGCCGCGGGCGCCCAGCTCGGTTTGGGCCGACGGAGCCCTCGGCCGTCGCAAGCCCGGGTCTCGGGGGGAGGGAAGGAGTGGCTGCACCGCGGCCGCTCGGGACGCAGCTAGGAAGGGGGAGCGGCCGGGGTGCGCGCCGGGGAGGGCTGGGGGGAGCGCGGGGGATGACAACGCCGGCGGCCTGCAAGCCGGACTGCCTGCGGGGGGGACCGCCTCCTCCGGCGAAGCGGGGACCGGCGTTGAGGTAGATGAAGGAGGAGACGGCGGGGAATCCGCAGGCCCGACGGAGCGCGACCCCGCCGACGGCGCCCAGGACGGGAGTTAGCAGCAATCAGCGGACGACGTCGACGCGGGGCCGCCAGCCCGGATGGAGGCGCTGGCGGGCCGAGCGCGGGCGGGCGTGGGCCAGGAGGCGGGGGCGGCCGGAAGGGGGGGCCGGGGGCCGGCTTGGCCTCACGCAGCTCCGCCGGAGAGCAGGCAAACTGCGGGCGCCAACGCCCGGTTCTTATAGCCGCGCCACCCCGCGGCTCGGAGCCCGCTCGGGCCCGCTGGCCGAGAGCCCGCGCCAATGGGCGCCCGCGGGGCTCTCGCCCCGCCCCGGGACCGCCCCCGCAACTCGAGCCACCGGAGGGAACGCGGGCTGGGGGCCCGAGGCCCCGGGGCGACCGCTGGGGGGGGCGGTGGGTGCAGGGATTCGAGGCTAGGGTGGGGGGCTGGGAGATGCAGAAGGTGAACGAAACCCCGTATCTCTATTATAAAGAATTCCGGGGGCCTCCTCTCGGGTTTCTGGGGTGCCGGGGCGCCCTGAGTTCCAGCGCTGGGGACGTGGGCCAGCAGGCGTAGGTATCGTCCCAGGCCTTTGCAGTAGTGAAAATCCCCGCGCCCTGCCAGTAGGCTACCTGGCGGGGGTGCCCGGCCAGCGCACGGGCGCAGGTGACTCGGCGCTGGGTCGCGAGTCCCCGCTGGTAGCTGCCGGCGGAGGAAAGAGCCCCAAGCTCCGGTAGGGTGCGAGGCGGCCACCTGCCCGAGTAGTCTGAGCGGGCACCGAGGCACCTCGAGTCGCAGTCGGATCCCGAGCGCCCCCCGGTGCCGCGCGGCAGCCCGGAGCAGCCCCGGCAGCTTCCAGCTGCGGGGCGCGGGGAAGGCTGGCTGGGTCCGACCCAATCTGCCCCAGGCATGGAGCCTGCCTGCAAAAGTTATGCTCTCCGGAGGAGAAAAAAGCTCAACTCCTACCTGCATGACTGAGCTCACCGGGATGCGTCTAAGCAGCTCGCCTTTGAGGCCCACCCAAAATATCCGGATAATGGTTCCCCCGTCCTCAGTGCGTTGGACTTGCGTAGGCGCAGGTTCAGCCCCCGGGGCCACCACGATTATCTGGGGGTCTGGGGAAACCATCTCCTGGAGAGTTTGGACGATGTAAGAAGGCACGGTGATTTTTTACCAAGTCAAAACCACTCACAATCCCCTGCGCCCCCGCCCCCGATTACCCCCAGCAGTCCCGGCCGCCTGCGCTCCGCGGAGAGGAAGGGGCCGCGGGCGGCGGAAACCCAAGCGCCGGCTAACCCCCTTGCTCCGCCATCAATCACTGCGCCCGCGCCGGCGCGCGCTTCCCCAAGCGCTAAGCTCGGCTGGCTGGAGGCGCCGCGCCGCTTAAACCCGGAGCGCCTCTCCGCGTCCCACCGACTCCGGATCCTGCCCGCACGGCTTCGGGGCAGCCAAAGCCGCTCTGCCCACAATTGTGGTCTTTGCTAAAAGTAAACGAAAGTAGCGTCAGTTTCGGAGCGCCAAATCAAAGGGAGTGCGGCAGACGAGCAGGTAACCCGCAGCCGGGTCCTGCGCTCCTCGCCGGCCTCCCGGGCGGCTGTTGGAAACTTGCGCCTTCCCACCCGGCAGCGGGTGCGGGCAGGAACCAGGCTGGGGCCGCAGAGGCGGCAGGACCCGGGCCGCTGGGAGCTCACCGCGAAGTCGAAGGCAGCGTCTGCGGGCGCACGAAGAAGAGCCGAGGCAGCGGGCGGGCGGGCGAGCGCTCTGTGGCGGACAGTGGACGCTGCTGAAGGTGAGCGAGACCCCGGGGGGGCAGTCCCCAGTGTCGGGGGGGAACGCCCAGTCCGTTGGAAGACTTAGGGACAATGCCCAAATTTGGGGGAGCTGGGGGACAATGCCCAGTCGTTTTCCTGGTTAGGAGAGAAGTACTGCCCACGTCCTGGCGATCGCGCTGCGGTCGGGAGTGTGTTTGGGGTACAGAAAAATTTCCAAAATCCGATTTGCTCTGGGGACTCTGTAGGAGACGCTAAGAGGCCTGAAACCAGTGCCCGCGGTGCACGGGGTTGGGGAAGCCTAGGGCAGTCGGCGGGCCGGGAACAATGCCCAAATTTCGGAATTGCAGGATGGATCTCTGATTTGCAGCTTGGAGAACGATTGTCCCGAAGTAGGGACGCCCAGGGGAGATTCAACTAATGTGGGAACTGTGATAAATGAATTTGAGACTTCAGAAAAATAGAGTCCACATTTGGGGAGATGAAGGAAATTGTACCATGAAATTGGGGGACACAGTGACACAGATCTAACATGAGGGAAACCAGCATGTTGATCTCAAACTTGGGGGGGGTCCCACAAAGTCACAGACTAGTTTGTTTGGGGGTTTTTGTTGTTGTTGTTGTTGTTGTTGTTGTTGTTGTTGTTGAAAATTCTCAATATGAAATTTGGGGAAACCTAAGGGGCACAATGTTTAAAATCATGGACTGAAAGCAAGGGACATATTTTAGGAATCCTAAGCAAATTCTTCAAGGGAGGTTAGGGATTAATGTACACATTTTAAAAATGCAGGTCAGTAGCTGGAGACTTGTAGCACCCGGGGAAAGTAACCTCCATATTTACTGAAGTTCAGGGAAAATCTTGTGTTCTTTAGATACTCCAGAAGCACTGTCTAAATCTGGGGGAGCCCAAAGTGTTAGCAGTACATTTGGGGAATGCAGACATCAATGTCCATTTTAATTTTAAAAACAGACTTCAGTTCGTTTATTTTTGTTGAACAAGAGCCAAAAATCTTGTAGTTTTCCTGGACATGGTTGGCATTTAAGGAACCCCAGTAAAATATAGTCTCAATTTTTGGGGTCCATGGAAGTTACTAAATGAAGATGGAGATCTAAATTTCAGAGAACCAAGTTAGAAGCTAGGAAACTAATAAGGTACAAATCTTTAAAACCCTTATGATTTGGGGAACATTTTTCAGTGTGCTTTGGGGGACTCATGGAACATTGCCTAAGTTTAGGGAGACTCAAAGGAAGGATCATATAATTCAGTAATGCTCATTAAAGCTTAATAAAAGCTTAATTTTTCTGTGAAGGAAAAAAAATCTCCATTTGTTTTGGTGTACTTCATTTTGGGGGCTTTGGGGAAATAATTTTTTAACCAAGGATCCAGGAAAGTTACTTGAGATTCTTAGAGGACTTGGTGAGGAACAGAGAATTCCTAACTTGTAGGGTCTGGAAAATCAATGTGGGGATTGTGCAGTATGTGCAGAAAATATTGCTTAATTGTGGAGGATTCAGTGGGTACATAGGTTGCTTTCCAGTTCCAGAGCTTTTTCCTTTTCTGTAACTTAATAATAATAATAATTGCATATTTGGGGGCCTGGAAGGCATAGCCTAATATTTGAGGGAGTCTAGCTTGGGCAAACTTGGGGGATCAGGAAAAGGATTTGGTGTAGTCCTGGGATTTGGGTGTTTGCACTTTAGAAAATCCAGATTCTTGTTGGTAAACTAAGAGAGCTCATGGAGCCTTGTAATAAATATTCCATATATCATGTTGCAGGAAAAAAATGCTCACAATGGGGATTGAAGACATTCAACGAAGATTGTTATAACAAGAAATAGGCTCTGCCCAAGGGTTAGTTTTGTGCATGGTGCGACCCAGAGACACAGGACATTATTTGAAAGAGTGAAGGTAGAAAACCTTCCGGGCACACTGGAATACATCTTGGGTAATTGCTCAGTGAACCTTAGAGGCCTGGGTTAAAAGTGGCTATGTTTTAAACAACCTGATCAGTGGCCAGGAAGCCTATAGAGTCTTGGAAATAAATGTCCCAAATCCTCATGACCGTGGAGGAAAATTGTGCATTGAATTTTGGGAATCACTAGTAAAGGCATTGTGTTAGTTTATGGAATAGAGAAAATCTATTTTAAGGTGTTGGGTGCAATACCTAACTTTGAGGGAAGGTATAGGGAACAAGGTTCTAACTTTGAGAGTTCCAGGAAAATTGCTTAGTGTGTTGGGGATAGACCTGGTGTTCAGTGGATAAAATGTAGGGAACTCAAGTTGGAGCAAAAGATTGTGAAACTCAGTGGACAGCGTTCCAAACTGTGATGAATCAGAATAGGGCCGAAATGTGGGGGAGGTCAGAAAAGCTTAGGATGCCCTGGAGCTAATAGTTAAGATTGTAGAATTATAGGGTAAATGTTGCACTTGTTTTAGGGAAAGTACCTAAATGCCAGAAAAACACTGCACACTTTGGGAAGCCAGGAGGGTCTGTCAGTATGATCACAGAACTTATGGGTTACTGTTTAAATTTTAAGAAACCCGGGTTGATGTTCTATAAATCTGTAGGAACTAGAAGGAAGTATATAAATCTGCTAAAAGCCTAGCTGAAAACAAATTTGGGAACCCAGGCTACACAGTGTAGGTCTGGGGACACTAGCAGGGGCTTCATGCCTTTTAAAGTGTTTGGAAATTAATGCTCAAAAGAAAAATTCTTGTGAGCTGTACAAATGCTGAACGCATTAGGACGATTTAGGGAGCAAGGCTTAAATCTGGAAGATTCCATAAACAGTAATGCTGGAATTCAGGGATTACATGAAAGTTGCTGGATGTATTGGAACCCTGGAGAGCTGGGGCTGTTATTTTAGGGCAAATTCCTGGCTGGAGAGGAACGCGCTGCGCGGGTGCACCGCACCTAGGGACCCGCGCGGAGTAGTGGCGCCCTCCCTGGGAAATGCGAATGCGGGCTGCAAGGCCGCAGCTCCGGAAAGGGATGGGAGGGCTGCGGGGCAGGTAGCACCGGGCGCCCTGGCGCGCACGCCCAGATGAATTTTGCTTTTCGTTCTGTAGCCTTCTCGCCACCGAGAGGGTTTCTGTGGTGGGAGCCCCGTGCAGAGCGGGGCGCCTGCTTGGAAAGGAGAAACTCGAGGGCCGTGAGGGAGCGGCCCGGGCGTTGATCCCCGGGTCTTCCCAGGGCCCCCGGCTCCCAGCCTGGCTGCCGCGGAGGAGGCCCGCGGGCTCCCCGCCGCCACTGCGCCCCACGCGCCTCTGCGCCGCGAGCCTAGGCGAAGCCGCGGCTGGGCCGCCGCCGGGGGCAGGCTCCTCCCCGGCTCGTCTTAGGGGCTCGGAGCACCCCAGGCGGCCACCCCCACGCCTGCCCCGGCCCTCTGCGCGCACCGTCCTGGCTGTAACCAGCCCCCAAATAATGGTGAAACCCATTTTGTCTGGGCAGTGCGAAAGAGAAGAGGAAATGGGAAAGAGAAGGAGAAATAGCAGGGGCGGGCAGAGTTGCATGGTGGTTGGGTGCCAGGGGTCTCCTTTCGTTTTCTCGGAGAGAATTTTCACGACAAACCTCCCCACTCTGGCTGGGGAAAGTTCAGTTCCTTAAAGGCAAATATTGAACCCACATGCACGTTCACCATGGTTGGCTGCGCTGCGCTGGGAACAAGGCCACCCCCTTAGCACTGGGCAGTGTTAGAGGTGAGGGACAGTGACTGACGGGGTGGGGGTGGGGCGCTGTGGGTGGGGACGCCAGAGAAGGAGCGCTGCTGGGGGCAACAGAACGGTGGGAATCCTGGGGTCAGTACAGTGGGCATTGCCTGTACCTCCTGTCTCCCAGAAAGAAATGCAGATTAGGGCGGGGGGCGCGGGGGGAGCATCTCAAAGCCTGACTCTCTGGAAAGGCAGGGATTAATGGCATTGGACAGGTGTGTGGGGACCCAGGCAGAGCAGAAGCATCTCCTTTACATTAGCTTGGCAAGACCTGGACGACCCTCCCCCCATCCTCCATGAAAAGCAGCCCATTTTCCACCCCGAGCATGAGGCACGTGGGGAATGTTCCCCCCCTTCAAATTCCAGTCTGCATCAATCACCGTGTCCCATTCCAAGAACATCTGGCCTGTCTCCCCCCCACCCATCACTGCCCCCCTTCCCCTTCCACGAGCCTTCTGCAGCCTCCGTGCTGGCTTTCAGGCCTGCCGGGTGGGGTGTGTGTGCGCGCCTGTAGACAGGAGAGGGCTCTGGTCTGCTGGTGTTGTTTCCCACTCCAGGGAGACTTGTAAATTTTGGGGTGAGAAACGTTTTTAAAAGTGCCTGTCTGCACCCCGACTCCCTGTGAGACCACAGTCATTTCAAATGCTTGCTGAGGGTCTCCGTTAAGGCAAGAGAAACGCAGGACTCCCGACGGGCCCAACTCTAGGTTCTGCACCTTTTCTCCAGGCCTGCTTCCCAGGCTAGGCTTGGGCAGATTCGAGGGTGAGAGGCCTTTTGCAGAGTCTGGGCTTTCCTCCCCCACCCCGCCAGGGGATGCCAGGTAGGCAGTCACAGCAGTGGCCCGTCTGGGGGCCCACCTTGTGCTTTCTGCTCCACGGAAGTGGCCAGCTATGTGGAGGAGCCACCATTCACGCTCAGGGATGCATGCCTGGATGTTGCAAGGTAGGAAGAAGACTGAAGTCACCTTGGGTGGTCACTGTGGAACCACCAGGGTGCAGGGAACCATGTCAGTCCAGGCAGGCACAGGGCACAGGTTCCTCACCCCGGCTGCCCGCAGAGCCCTCACCTGGACTTATTTAGTCAAAAGTGTGGCTGAGGGGGCAAGCAGGAGGGAGGCTGGAGCAGGTCTGGCTCACCCTGGATTCTATAAGTGGGCCAGCCGTGCCCCCAACGAGCACCAGTGCTGGGTTCTCCCCCTCCTCCTCCACCCCCCACTCTCTGCACCCCTGTGGTAGGAAGGATCCTACCAGCAGCCTGAGGGTGTGGGGCTGGGGTCTCTACCTGCAGGAGCTTGACTGGCAGGAACTTTTGCTCCCAAGTGCCCACCCCTCACCCAACCCATGCCCTAGCACTGTGGCAGCATGGTCCCCTCTTTGGACTGGAAACCCCAAATTCCAAAAATAAATGAATAAACATCTGCTCAAAGATTCAGACTTACTCCTACCGAGCCTGGCCTGTGCCCCTGGCCTGTGGCTCTGCTGCCTCCCCTGGCCCTCAGCCCTCAGCAGCTTTCCCCGACACCCCACTCCAGTTTAGTCCTCCAGGTCATGCTCAGGGGTATCCACTCCCCAGTCCCTGGGACCCAGCCCAGGATTTACAAACCCTGTACTCTCTCACACCCAGCAGGTTGCCTGCTGCCAAGGTTCACGGAGAAGACCTCTCCCCTGCACCCAGGACACACAGCTCAATGTCATCCTGAAAAGCCAGGGACCTATATCCCCAAACCAGAACCCCTTGTGTGACAATGGCCGCACAGACTACCTACTTCTGAAGCTGTAAGTAGGTAGGGGTCTAGGGTCAGTGTGGGGGTGGGGGCACCAGATGTGGAGCTCACCTAGGGAGGGGGAGCAGGGGGTACACTCAGGACCTATGGTACTCACTATATTATTATTTCATTTAGTGTCTGAACCAAAAAGACACCTTTAAAAGCTTTTGGCTTCTTTGTGGGATGGACAAAGTGACACAGAAGGGGATCAACCATGGAGCCCCTCCTGGAAGAGGCGTGTGACACTTGCTATCAGGCGCGCACAAACACAGCCCCGCCTGGCCGCACCTCCAGTGCTCCCCAGGACCCTGAGCCCCTCTCCCCCTGACCCCAGTACCTGACTGTGAAGTGGCGTGGCCGACCACTGGATTTGCTCCAAACAACTTGCTTGGACCGAGGCAGAGGCTGCTCTGGCCTGGCCCCTTCTAGCTGCCCCTCACCCCGCTCATATACAGGAAGCCCCAGTGGCCTCCTGAAGACAATGGAACAGCGATACCATCACTTGCGGGCACTCAGAGTGCCTCTTTGGTCATTATCTCCTGCTGGTCACGGTTCAGGCAGGGTTCCTGAGACTGTCACCCACTTTGGCACATGGAGAGCCACGGGTGCAAGGCTCCAATCCCCACAGCCCAGGGAGGGAGAACCCAGCCTCGAGTCCCTGTGCTGGGATGAACTCACCTGTACTTATGTCTCCCAGTTTCTCCCATTTGATAACATTTTCCCCTTCTTCTTCCTTCTGTCCTTTTCTTCTGCCACAAATCCTGACCTCACCAGGCTCCCCTGCCTTCCCCCTTGTGCTGCTTGCTCTCTCCCTCTACCCTCTGCCCACCTTTGCTCTTCTTCCTCTCCCAGAAATGCCCTCCAAGCACCTCCGTGCTACAGAGTCTGCAAGGACCCTGCTCTGCCCACACCTGAGCCCCAGGGAGAGAAGCACCTGGCGCCACCACCTGAATTCCAGATACCAGCTGTGTGACTGAAAATACCCCCAGCCTTGGCTGGGGCTCCTTGTAAAATGGGAGGGTGGCATCAAAAGTATGCCTGGTGGGGGTCTGTCTCTGGGGAGGGACCCAAGATGCAACAAGAGCCACATTAGTGACCACCTCTGCCCCGTCCGGATACTGGAACACTCACCTTCCTGGGGCCTGGATGCTTGGGGCTTGCCTGGTCCACGTACCACCGCACAGCTTGCCTTGGGGCTGGGCAGCTCTTTGGCAGCTCTGGTCTGCTGCAGCTGAGACTGGGGGTGAGGGCTGGGCCGAACTCTGAGCCACAGGAGATGCCAGGTCTTGGAACTGGGGACTGGGATCCGCTTCTTCTCTTAAGGGCTCAGCAGTGACTCTTCGGTCTCTAGGGAATGGCAAAGGGATATTCTTGAGATTATGTTTTTTTTAAAAAAGAAGTCTTACTCCAGCTAGAGCCCCGGGACTCCCCCTCCCTTTGCTGCCGGGCGGGAGGCTCGTGTGTGACCTTGCCAGGGCATGGGCACTGCCTCGCTGCCCCTGTATCAAAGTCAGAGAGAAACTCAGTTCGCCAAGTTTGATGATTGCTGATGGAGAAGTAGGAGACTTTCATTGCATGGGGGTGGGCTTCTGTCTGGGTGGGGGTACTGCACACAAAGTACCTGCATTCGAGGGGATCACTGCACAAACTGAAAGTCTCTCCCTCAACTTCCAACTTAAATGGAAGCAAAGAGGGTTAGGGACAAAACTCCAAGGACCCAGGCTCCACATTCACAGGATCCCAGGGAGGAAGTGGTTAGGCTTCATGGGGTGAGGGCCCACGAAACCCTATTCCATAAACTCCACAGTGGGTGGACTGGAATCCGTAGTGCAGGGGAGAAACACAGACACAAAGGGAAGTACTCCTAGGGAAACTGCGATCGCCCCACAGTAAGTTCTGAGGGCAGAAGAGGCTGAGGGTGGCAGGGGAAGTTGGGCACACAGGGAGAAAGCAGCTTTCCTTTTTAAAAACGCTGCTGGGAGATAGCAAGAGGCATCATCTTCTCTTGTCCCTGAGCCTCACCCTCTAATTTCTTGGTGGTGACTGGGAGGTATAGGGAGAAAGCAAAGAGGGCAGCTTTACTTTTTTAATGGCATAAATATACACGCGCACATGCACGCATGCACCCGTGCACAGCTTTAGGATCTCAGACCCTGCATCCTCCGTAGTTTGCCCTGTTTGTCTCTGGGACTGGGCGTGGGGGAGGGCAGCGGGGTTGCGGGGTGGGCAGGGAGAGGTTGCAAAGGATGAAGGCAGAAGAAAATTCTCATGAAGAAAACTCTTCCTTTTACATTTGCAAAAAACAGCTGTTCACGCCTGCTGGGGAGAGCAGCCCCGGCCCTCTTCCCTTACCCCTGCCATCTTGCCTGGCAGATTAGTAAAGGAAAATCTGGTTTTCATACAAAAGGCTCTGTGGTTTTGTGCGCCCCTATAGACGAGTACTTTCCCTGCCTGTCCTTCGTGTCCACTCCAGAGTTGAGGATGCTCTTAGGAATTTGTCTCACGGGGCCCTCTGACCACAGAGCATCTTCCCCTCCTTCAGACACCAGGCTCCTTGATGGCCCAAGCCCCCATTTCTGCTACAGCCTTCCCCACACACAGAGGGTGCAGCACGTGGGAGGCCGGCCTGATTACCTGGACTCTAGTTAGTGCATTGTCTGAAGCTCCTGGCTGGTGGTTCAAGAGGACTGGGGAGTCAACGGTGCCCAGGCCTCTCTGCAGTCTCCCCCAAAACACGGGGTGCTCTGGCTATGGTGCCCAGAGCCTCCAACAGGGTCAAGAGAGGTAGAGGGAGACACAGTCGAGGCTGGAGAGGGGATGGGCATTCGTAGAGTGGGTATGGTAATAGGACCCCTAGAAGTGGGCTACCCCGTCTGGCACTGAGCACAGCACTTCCTTGAATGCCAGTTTGCCCACACCTCCATGTCCCTGCCACATCTTTCCCCAAGTGCCTTCATTTTTGGGAAGCTTCATGGCAGTTCTACTGCTGGGGTACACTGGGGCCTCTGGCTATGGCACTTTCCCACACTGGGGCACAGGGGGGCAATAAGGGGCGGAGCTTCAGCGTCCCTGACTCAGCAGGAACACCTCCGCGTGTGGGCATCAGCTAGAAGCACTCTGTTAGCTAGTAGGTGGGGGTGTGGGGAGGAGGTGGGGGTGGGTGAGGCTTCACTAAAGTGACCCTTGATGGTCGCATGCCCCCCTGGAATATCCGGGGGCATGACATTGGTAAGATGGGGACAGGGTTCAAGAATGAGCCAAATAGTTGCTTTTCAAGTGCTCTCAGTGCAGTATCACACAATCCAGCCGCGTCTCTTCACACTTCATGGGCAGAGGATGCCTATGGGACTTTCCTCCTTCGCCAGCCAGCCTGACCGGACCCCTGCACTCTGTGCGGTGCCAGGCACTAAGCCTACGGGTGCAAGTGGCACACAGCATGCAGAGAGCAGTTCCAGGACCTCCTGGGTAGGGTGACTGGCAGGATTCACCGGGGCTTTAGTGCCCACTTAAAACTCCAATTAAAACACAGACTTAGCACTAAAAACAGCTAGGCAGGACCCAGAAGCAGTATCTGTTTGGACTAAATTTCACTGGAAATTTGAAATCTCTGTCCATAGCCTTGAGGGAGAGCAGGAAGCACAGCACATTTTCTCAGAAGGCAAAGACGTGTATACTCCCCCCAAAAAGCCACCAGTCCCCAACCCCCCTGTACTCTTGCACACCAACCACCCATTCTGTTGGTGTTTATTTTACCCAACTTACTAACTCATATTAGGATTTAATACTCTCCTATCCTATTTTCTCTCAAGTCCTCATTTGAACCCCTTTCCTTATTTTTTTTTAAATTTTGAGACAGAGTTTTGCTTTTCAGTTCAGGCTGGCCTTGAACTCATGGCAATCCATTGGCCTCAGCCTGCAGAGAGCTGGGATGAGGCATCACCATGCCCAGTGAACCCCTTAGCAGGAGGGATAAGGCATCTGGGGGCTTTCAGCAGGAAAGAGGGGGGCTCAAACATGATGAGGGTGTCCCTGCTGGATGCAGACGTCCCAGAGCCACGCTACCCTGTGGGAGAAGCCACACTCACCAGGATTCTGGCTGCAGAAGGATGAGAGGATGCTAGTGACCTCGAGTCAGTTCTGGGGTGCATAGATGAGGTCCAGCAGGAAGCCTCCACACTTCTCAGGGTCAAGCAGTCCCTTGCCCATTCCTGCTCCAGTTGGGTTTAAGAACTCCTTGGCCAGTGGCTCTGTGGTATGTGCTGCCCCCTAGCGTCTTCTGGACGGTGCCTAGCTATCCAAAGCAGCTGCGGCCAGCGCACCCCAGGGACACGAGGCTAGGACTTCCCAAATTGAGGGTGGGGTAAGAAAAGTGAGGGGCTCACTGCAAGCCGGCTAAGAGGCCATGGAAGGCCCGTCCAAGGCGGTGCCCGCAGGCTGAGGGGGCGGGCAGCTAAGGGGCTGTGAGGGAAAGCAGCCCACACTCCCTAGATCGAAATCCTGGGAACATGGAGCTTTCCACCTCTCAGATGTATTAAAGCTCTGCCTTGGGGTAGATTCCCATCTCCGGCCAAGCCCAGGGCGATTTCATTCCATCAGAATCTCAGGGACCCAGGCTGCTTAAGCAAGGGGAGGGTGCAGGGAGAGGGAGCAAGAGTGGGGGCCTGTAAGGGAGTTGCTAAGGCACAGCGCCACTAAAGCAGGATAAGAAATACTGCACATCAGTGAGGCGAGATATGAGAGTCGTAACCTCCAGCATTATATGCCATATATTTTCCATAGAGGAACACATGACCTATAGAGGGCCCCCCAGTGCAAAGGGGCCTAAAAAGAACAAAAAATGGGGTACAAGGGTGAGGGGCACAACACAGCACATGCCTACTTATTACTCTGACTTGTAGGCAGGGAGAAAGTCTGTACACGTTGAGGGTCTAATTGGACCCTCATTTACCCAGAAGAGAACCGGGGTACTCTCGAAATTCCCAAGTTGCCTCCACGTGGCCGCTTAAATGGCCTCGTGCTGCCACCTGGTGGCCATTTCTGGCATTACAGCTGCATAACCCCAAACTCTTACAAGCTCTTGAATGTGAGGCTCTTCTGCTGCTATCCTGGCATTACTGAATTGGGGATTGGGACTTCTCTTTGGGCATCCCCTGTCCCAGGCGCCTGTGGCATGGTAGGTACCCAAAGCCATAGGTTAAACCCAGACCACCTTCCAAAAGCATCCATTTTGTCCTCAGAAAGGGAATTGTATCACACTCGTATCAAAATAAAATTTGATGTAGTATGAAGTGGACCTGGGGAGGAATATTAGACCCTCCATTCAAGGTCAGAGTTCCTGGGCGGAGTGAGGGTGGGCTTCTGTCCCCAATTCCCTTTCACAGCTCTGCCCTGCTCCACCTGGAAAGGAAGAAATCTCCGAATCCGGCCCAAACCTGCTCCCTGGTGGTTACTTGAGAAATTGCAGCCACCGCCTCAAAAAAGCACCTTGCTTTCTCCAAAATCGGTATTTCTCTCGGTAGCCTCGGGGACTGAGAAAACCTCACAGACTCCATCCCACATGCATCCACTTTGTCCTGACAGCCCTGAGTCTTCGGGGATACTGGACATTCAGTAGCCCCTGCTGCGAGCCTGGCAAGGGAAATGCCACCTCTTCAAAGACTGGGGGCCCACAGCTGAGGGCCTGGGAAGCCCTGTCCCAGGGTCCCAGGGGAGGGGACCGTTCTCTGCAGATTACAACCCCGAGCATTCAGATGGGAGAGAAACAGGCGGGCCAGGATGGTTGACCTGCTTGAGATCCCTGGTCTGCCAGTCAGCCTTGGGCAATGGATTGGTCCGGGTCCCTGTTCCCCTTCTGCCCCCTCCCCCCAGGTTCGCTGTGAGGGCTGGAAAGTGGGAGCATATTGTCTGGATAATAAATGTTCTGTTCTCACTCTCCTGCTGTGGAGCTGTGCTTGCCCCCCGATTCCCCAGGTGCTGGCAACAGGGCACTGGTTTCTGGGACCACATAGAAATGTAGCCCTAATGACAGGCAGTCGTGGGGCACCAGGAGACCGGCCGCTAAGGCTCCTCTGCCTGAGCAGGTAACACCTGCAGCCTGAGAGGACGTGGACCTTTCAGGGGAAGCAGGCCAGGGGTAGGGAAGGCTCCAGGGCACAGAGCTCCTGAGGAGGCCTGGGAGGAGTCTCCCCGGCCTGAGGGTCCAGGTCCGTGGGCTGAGGGTTCAGAGCCACAAAGATCCCTCCTGTCCCTAGTTTTTTGAGGCAGGGTCGCACTGTGTAGCTCAGGCCGGCCTTGCGCTCGCTTTGTAGCCCAAGCTGGCCTCAAACTCATAACGCTCCTCCTACCTCAGCCTCCTGAGTGCTGGGATTAAAGGCGTGCACCACCACGCCCGGCTCTCCCTTGGACCTCACTTATACCTCATTTGTACCCTGCTAGTCCTTCTCACCCTGGTCCCTTCTGCATACCCACAGGGCAATTCTTGCACAGACACACCTGCCTCATCCTCCCTGCTCAGTCCAAACCACCACCAAATTGAATGTGTTGTCCCCATGGAAAGAAAGACCCAGGGAGAGAAAGCTACTTGACAGAGACCCAGGCAATAGATGGAGTCTGCACGGGTGACCCAGGGCCTGGGATCCCGACCCTCCCTCCACACTTCATCACACACCTGGAGCCCCTCAGCCCAGCCTAGGGTAGCCTGGCCCCCCACTGCAGTGAGTCATGTGGCCTTGGTTCTGGAGGACACCTCCGTCTCGGTGACCTCCTGGTCTGAGATAGAGGAGGTCTCTGAAATGTGATGGGCAGGCTGGTGGATGGGGGGCAAGATGGAGGGGACTCATTTCTACCCATGTGGAGCCCAGAATGGGAAGGAATCAGGCCCTGGGAACACCCTGTGGCCTCGTCCTTGTCCCTGCCTCTGGTTGTGGAGGAAAGAGGCGGGAGGCTGGATTTAGAAGACACTGTGCCCCGTGGAGGAAGGAGCTGAGGCTGCAGTGTGAGTCCCCGCTGATCACCATGACTCGGGCTTGCCACGGGCCCCAGCAGCCCACAGGTGGCACCACAGAGCTGTCAGAGCAGCTATGGTCTCCTTTAGCTCCCTCCTTACAGAGCAGGAGACTGAGGCCCAGAGATGTAAAGCAACTTTCCCAAAGGCGCACAGCCACGTCTGGCAGAACCAGAACGTAAGGCCCAGCCTGCCTAACCCACCAGCGCTCACACTTCAGCCCTGGGCTGGCCCTAAGGGACACCTCACTGTCCCATGGAAGCTGAGGGTGTGGCAGGAGGAGGTGAGGGTCCGTCGCCTGCGGCATCCATAGGACACAATGGCCCAGTGTAGATCCTCAGACCACAGCCACCTTCCTTTTCTGCTAGGCCCAGGCCATGCCTAGCCCCGGGGAAGAGCCCAGGGGCCAGCTGCGTGGGGTCCCAGCTGCAGCCCTGCGGTCCCTGGTGTGTGTGTGTGTGTGGGAACTCGTACTGCAGACAAGGAAGCCTCCTGGAAGCTGCCTGCTTCTGAGCTCTGCTTGTGCCACTAGGGCTGGCCTCACTCCCATTCCTCAGTAGCCTTCCGTCTTCCCCTCCCAGAGCCGGACCCAGGTGGAGCCCCTTTCCTCCAGCCCCCGCAGGGGAACCTGCCTTTCACTGCTCCCACGTGTGATGCAGTCTGAACCACGGAAGTCAGGCTCCGGGGGCCAGGCAGCTATGGCCAGAGCATGGTCTCAGGAGTCTCAGTCTACCCAGGGTCCCAAGGACCACTTCCTCCCAGCCCCGTATAAACTGCCACCAGGTTACCGTGTGTGGCTGACCCATGCTAAGGCCCCAGGGCCCAGAGAAGGTAAGAGGATTTTTCAAGGTCCCTCAGCAGCCCCACTGCAGTGGGTCTTGGGGTGCGCAGGGGGCCGGGGGCTGGGCTGGAATGAGACCAAGTGCTGCGCGAGGGTGGACTTTGAAGAACAGAGGGGTGCCCTGGAGTCAGCGTGAGCAGCCTCACACTGGCAGGGCTGCTGGACCAAGACTGTGTTTTCCACAAACACAGATGGGCCAGGGAGGGTCAGAGGGAGGTCCCGGGTGGAATGTGGGTCAGTGCTGGCCGCCAGGTTCTGAGGACTCGCACTGGGCCGCACGGACAGAGCCTCCAGGGAGCCCCAATGTCTGTAACCCTCAAGCAGGGCAGCCTTGGGGCTGACCTTTGCCTCTGGGAAAAGGGAGCTCACTGGTCCCAGGTGGGGTGCCGGGTGTGAAGACGGGCCTTTGGCTCAGCCCCCAGAGCCTGTGGCCTTAGCCCAGAGTCAGCCCTGGGTCACTATGAGCAGAGCATCTCTGGGTGAGGGGAGTGGGGGCCACACGGCCAGGCGGACTGTGGGTCGGAAGGATCTTGAGTAGTTAAGGCTCACAGGGACCCTAAGACCCCCTCTCACGCCCCTGCTTGGACAGTGGACTGTGGGGCCCTTTGGCTCAGGCTCAGGCCTGACTTCCAGGGGTGACTGCAGGGCTCTGCAGGTCAGGGCCAGAGTCCCCGATAGCCACAGATGGTCAGGAAGTAGGGGGTGCTGTGAGTGGGCTGGGCCCCTGAGAGTGGCGAATGAGCTGAGGACACCAAGGGAGGTGGGGGGACCGGCGGGGTGCCCGGCGCCAGCACAGCGTGACTGGGCCACAGTGGGACCGTGGGGAGGCCACCTCCAGCCGGCCTCACTTTCGAAGGAATCTGCCGCGCTGTTGCTGTGACCAGGCCAGAAACAATAGAGGGTGGAGCTGAGGTGGACATCTCAGCTCAGCTCAGATCTGCGGCTCCCAGACCCCTGTCCCCTGCCCACCCCACACCTTCCTCCTGGGGCCAACCTCTCCTCCCAGCATCGGGCGGAGGGTGCACTAACTCTGGCCCAGCTGACCCTCACTCGAAGCCACCTGTACCCCAGGGTTGCCCCCCTGTTTCGTGAGAACATGGACTCAGGCTTCCAACTTGAATGGCCAGATGGCTCTAAGCAGAGTGAGGGACACGGCTGACGGGGTGACACACAGCTTTCTGCCTCCAGCCTCAATGTCCCCCAGGGCTCTGAGGACAACAAACTTCCCTGGCCAGGAACTCACGGACCACCTGGGACCCTAGACATGGGTCTCAGATGGGGTCAACCCTCAAGTTTCCTCTGTGGGGATTCCCTAAAGTTCCTGTTTCCAGGGGGAAGGAGAGGAGGTAGGGCATGACCCTCTGACTAGAGATACTGTGGACCCTACCTTTTGCCTAGCTGTTCCTTCCACATCTGGGAAGGCTGGGTCACTGAAAATCTGGCCTGGGGCTGCCTCAGGCTGGAGATTGCACCCCAGAACCCTCCTCTCCTCCCTATATTTCACATTTCCCAGTCCAGGGCAGACTGTCCAGTTAGAAGGGACATGCAGACCCACAGCGCCTCAAAAGTGAGGCTTTAGTGCCCTCTGTTGGTCATTTCTTGAATGGTCACTCCTGGCCGTATTGTGTCCTGTCCCCATTGTTAGTTTGCCCCATCCGGTCAGCAGGTGGCTTGTGGGGGTTCTCCTTTCCCTTATAGCTTAGCTGGAGACCCAACCTAAACACTGCCCAAGGCCACCTTGTCTGAGGCGTAGGCATAAGCACTGCTCAGTCCCGGGCTGGCTCCCCTCCTGTAGGCGAAACCCCCACGTGGCACCAGGCCCTTCAGGGCAGGAGTTGGCCCTGGCATCCCTGCATCCACTCTCGTGGCCCTCAGGACTGGAGAGCGGTGAGGACAACAAATATTTACTGCTGCCTGGAGAAGGCAAATACTGTCCTGGGCCAGGCCGAGGTACCAGTGTGTCCGTGCCAGGAGCAAACGCAATCTAGGGAGTCATCTGGAGGCAGCTGCCCTGGTAGAATGTCCTAGGTGGGCCAGGGCATGTGCCACGCTGTGTGCACAAGAGGACCAGCCATGCCAGCTTTGGGACTCCGTGTCCCCTGTGTTGCACTGGTATCAGAGTTCCTGTTGTGGGCCACCTGGTCAGACCGGACAGTGATACCCTGACCCTCCAAACACCCAGAAGGGGCTGTGAGGTGGCCAGGGGCACCAGGGCAACTGCTTACCCACTGCACTGTCCCAGCTGGGGAGTGCTCAGATGGACCCCCACCCCCCAAGGCCTGGGTGACAGGCACATCTGGATACAGCTGACTGCTACTACTGGAGCGGTGGCAGCAAGTGCAGCCCAAGTTCCAAGGGCAGGCTGGGTCTCAGAACGTGGGGGACTGTCCAGGTTCCCAGAAGGGGCGGAGCGGGGGCGAGGCCTGCGAGGATTACAGGGCTAGTTCTGTGGGCCAGGCCTCTGTGAGGTGACCTGGGTGCTCCAGGAAGCGTCCACACTCCCCAGTCAAACACCTGGAGGTCAGTAACCAGGGTGGTGCGGTTGGTAGGCTGGGGCTTGAAGGACCTCTGTGGCCTGAGCCCTAGCCGCTGTGCATGGGCGGCTACTTCTCACAGCGGTGGGATCCTGGCCAGTCACAGGCCTCTGGCCTCCTGCCCCCATCTCTTCAAGAACACAGTGGAGGGGGCCAAGGCCAGGATGGAAAGACCTTGGGACAGGTGTCCTTTGTCTTGGGGGTGGGGTAGGTTTCTAGAAGGGAGAGGGTGACTATGTACCATGACAGTCACTTCGGGCTGAGCAGCAGCCTTCCGTTTCCTGTAGGCCTCAGGTCAGAGGTTCCTCCAGGAAAAGTTGCAGAAAATTTGTCCCCCAGAAAGACACTCCTGAGTTCCCCAGTACCATGCAGAACCAGCCACAAAACGTACATCCACAAACCTGAGCGGACTCCAAAACTCCAGGACTCCAAAGGACTCCAAGTCCCTCTACTACCAAATTACACCTCAAAAGGAGTTTGTGGGCACCTCAGGGCACGCATCTGCCTGTCACCCCCAGGCAATCCTGCCCCATGGCTGCCTGGCGGGGATATGGACCCCGCTGCCCACTGCTTGGTCCCAGCTCCTGCTGCCGTCCGGGCAGTGAGCTCACATACCTCTACTCCAGCAGGCGCCCCTGCTCTAGCCGTGCGAACAGGCCAGCGGGGTGTTCCCATGGACGGATCCCAGCCTCCTCCTCCCTCTTCTCTTCCAGGTCCAGTGTCCAGCTGTCCACCCGCCTGCCTGGTCCTGGCCCCCTCCGTGGGGGCGTGGCTTAGTGGGGGCCTGCCACATCTCTAGGTGGGGGTGCAGATCGGGTATGGAGAGAGACCCAAGAGGGGTCCTCAGGGATATGGGAGGGAGGCTGCCCGGGTGGCTGTGCTCCAGCGGGAGTGTCTTCTCCAGCTCTAGTCCTGAGAGCTCCACAGCCCGTGGGCTCAGGCGCCAGCCCCAGATCCAGCCGCCCCAGCCCCAGCCAGGCAGTGCTCTCATAAGAGGCACAGAATGGTTTGGCCTGGGTGGCAGGCGGGCTGGCCAGACCTCAGGGTAGCCGGGGTCACTTGCTGACCTTGTGGGCCAGGGCCAGCCCTGGGAGCCTCTGGGGCCAGCAGGTGGCACCTAGGCTGAGCTTCCAAAGATTTTCTGTGCTCAGCAGGCACAGTAGGGGAGGGTCTAGACTCAGTGTGACCGCATCCTCGAGGTCTGGGGGCATTTCTGGAAACAACTGCCAGTTCTCAGATAGAGGAACCTGGCGAACAGCCCTGCCTACCAGGAGAGAGAGGCTGGAGGACTGCGGGGGAATGCTGGTCCCTGGGCTGTGGGCTCTGGCTCCCTGTCAGCAGGTGGGGGACCCATGAAGGTGGGGCTCCTAGGCTTCACCCACTGCATCGGGGTCCTTCAGTCTGTGTCCTGCTCGTGAAGGCTGTCTAACCTGGCCTTCCTCCTTTGAGGACCTAGTGGGTGCTCAGGGTCTCTGACTGGGTCCAGAGCTCGAGGCTAAGGCTACCTGCAGCCCAACCAGAGGCAGGTGGCACCAAGGGTGGCCCATCCACTGCGGCTTCCTAGCCTTCCTCAATCCCCACCCCAACAGGACCCACAGCCCCAGTCCCACTGCTTCCCCCCATGAAGACTCCATTCAAAATAGCTTGAAAAGAGCCTGGGAGGGCCAGAGGGGAGCGATTGCTGGAAAGTTCTGGTGCTCCTGCCTCTGCAAGCTCTTTGGGGGCCTTGAGGGCCCAGGACTTTGAAGCAAGGAGAATTTAGCTCCCAGGTGCCCATCACCCCCACCTCCCGGAGACCCATAGCCCCTCTCTCTCTGTCCATCTGGATACAGCACAGTGCAGGGTGTGGTCCTCCCAGCATCCCAGGTTGGAGACACTTGTTAGCTAGGCGAGGGTGCCACCTGGGCCCTGGGCCTGGGCCAGTGTGGGTGTCTGTGGATGCCCAGAGAGCAAGGAAAATGCTCAGGGATGTGTTAGGGGTGCACAGGTGTAGAGAGGGGGTCCTGGAAGAGACCTGGCTGGTGGGCTGGCATGCATGTGCCCACTTGGGTCAGCTCCTCCCCCTCCATGACACACAGATCATTCAACAGGACTCATTCCAGGGGTTTATTGGTTGCCAGGAGAGAGTAACAGGCCAGGCCCGAGGCGGGTGTCTAGTTGCAGTAGCTCTGCAGCTGGTAGAATGTGCAGATGCCGTTACAGCACTGATCCACAATGCCACGCTTCTGTAGTGCCACCTCCAGTGCCAAGGGCTGTGGTCTGCCTGCCTCCAGGCCCATCCCCAGTTCTGCCTGCTCCACTGCAGGGTGATGGTGGCGGAACACGGGAGCAGCAGCAGTGGGGAGAGAGACAGAGGGGGAGATGCTGTAAGGAGTAGCAGAGCACCCCCTGGCCCCACACCGCCCCCTCTCACTGCATCCCCCAGTGAACTGGGCCCAGGTGGGAGGGTCTGCCATGCTGGGGACAGGCACTGGGCATTTGACACACAGCGCTGGAGACCCACACCTCCTGCCACCAGCCCCCATGGTTGAGTTCCTTGTCTGCAGCAGAGCTAGGAGCTCCATGGAGCATTTGTCCAGAGGCAGGCAGGGGGGTGGGATGGGGCACCCCATGTATGACCCCCAGGCTACCCTGGGGCTATCAACACCAGTATGCAATCTGTGTACTAAAATCAGTCCCCAGAAGCTTCTGTTGCTATGGGGCTAGGGCAGATAGGGAAGGCAAGTGGAGGGGCGAGTCCAGCTGCGCTCAGAAGCCATGGCTTAAGGGTGCAGTCTGCTCACCCCCTCACCCCCCGATTCTCCAAGTGGCCCTAGGAAGCTGGTCTAGCAAACCTGACTCTTCTGGGCAGTAGCTTCCTGTTTACTTCTGCCCCCGCCAGGGTGGGGGCTCTGGGCACGGGGAACAGCAAGGGATGGCGGAAAGGGGCTCACCCTGTGGGTCATCCAGCTCCCGACGGTCCTTCGGTGTATAGAAGAAGCCTTTGTCCCCACATGCCATATACAGTGCCTCCACTAAGTGGGAGCCGCACAGATGCTGGTTGACAAAGGCCTGAGTTGTGTTGGGCCCCCAGAGGGCCAGCAGGGCCAGCACGGTGAGGACACGCATCCACAGAGCCATGGTAGAGTGACGAGATGACCTGATGGAGAGGCAGAGTAGAAGCCAAAACTCCCAGGACAAGGGACGACCCCACATCCTCTCCCAGCCGACCTGGAGCCCAGCCGTGCAGCCCCGACCTAGCATGAAGACACAGACCTGTTTGCTGTCCGCCTCAGAATGCAGCTGGCCCAGCAGTGCTTGGGGGCTCTTGGGTCCTTGCTGACTTTATAGCCCTGAGCCCACCTCCTCTGCCACCAGACCCATTAGGGACCCGGGGGTGGTGGTGTCGGCAGATGGCCGGGGGCTGAGGTTGCAATTTCTGCACCATTTCCCTGGTGCTGGGTCTGCAGGAAGAGCTCCTTGGGCGTCAGCACCTCTGCTTGGGCCCTGGGGTCATTAGTCTTAATGAGGGACCCGGTGGCATGAGCTCGCCCTGCTCGCAGCTGGGGGCCTAGGTCTCCAGGGGGACAGAGCCCACACCAGGCTTGGTCGAACGCTTTCCACATTAGTCCAGGGGAGCTGGGAGCTGTGTGGGTGGGGTGTCTTCGTGCCTCCGTTCTGGGGGGCCTCCGTGGATGGCCAGGGTCATGGGGGTGAGTGAGGAGAGTGCCCCAGGACTTCACCCCAGACAAGACCCCCCCAGCTTGCCCTGGGAGCAAAAAAAAAGCACAGGCCAGGGAGAAGCAGTGTTTCGACCCCAAGAGGCGGCCCTGGTTCCTATGTTCTGTGTGGAGACAGTGGACGCTCTCCAGGCCCAGGCCATGCATCCTCTTGGCCTCCTCCCTTCTTCTTGGAGCCCCTGCCTCTCTCCCCCTTTGGGCCAGAGGGTCATCAATCTGAAGCCCTGTGGTACCCTACATCCCTCTCCCATGCCCAGCCCTCCAGAACAGGTACCCCGAGGCCCAGTTCAACCCCCTGGGGGGTGCATGGATTCTGAGCCCCCACCCCTTCTTAGTGGCAGGGGTGGAACAAGGTAACCTCAGTCATGGGACCCTCACAGGCTCTACTAGGAAGACTTGGAAGAGCTGGGGCATCCTGTGCCTGTTAGGGTTTTCTGGCACAATAGAGAAGCAAAAGGAAAGAGCAAGTGGCCTTTAATGAGAATTTGGAGAGGATTCCACAGCCCGTGGGGGTTGGCTTTCTCCTCTGACTGGATACGGAGGGGGCAGAGGGTTATATGACCTCTGATCAGAAGTGGCGCATGGTGCGGACATTGATGATGTGTGAGGAACTAATTGGAATTCTCTCTGCGAGCATGGGAAAGAAAGTTGTAATTAGTGCTGAAGGGGAAGAAGGAGGAAGTGGTCTTTACTTTGGCCTTCCACCACGTTAGACCACGGCCATAATGTACAGTAATTTATACTAGGGCAAGAACTTTACATTCCCGTCTTTGTTTTGTTAGGAGAGGGCAAAGATTCTGTCTTACTACTCCTGCTGGACAGGGGCATTATGTTGGGGTTTAGCGGGGATTGACAGGATGACAGTTAATGCCCATGTAGAAGCTGGTACCAGGTGTTTCAGCCAGGACAAGGAGTTTATCATTGGTGAATGTTTGCATCCTAGATTGGAGAAATGAAAAGACATGGTGCCATGAGGAAGCAGGCCACTATCATAATTAAAGGACCCAGGAGAGGTAGAAGGAAAGGTATCCATGATCCGAATGCGTTGTTCCATCAGGACCATGGAGAGGAAGAATTTGAAACGTAAGAGTGGAATTGGGAGGGGTGAAGTTACGGGAGACCATTATTCCCCCATCTGAAAGGGTAAAAATAAAAGTGTAGGTAGGACTTGTTCTTGGTCCAGGGGTTGAGCTGGAGAGAATAGGAAGCATGAGAAATGTAAGGCCTGACAGTTAAATCATGTTTGGGAAATTATAGGCTAGGGGTGGGGAGGGCTGTGGCTGTGTCACAGGAAGTGAGAGGAGAGCCCAGACCCAGAGGGGTCTCACGGTTAACTAAACAGTTTAGAGTGGAGAGAATTCAGGTAGTTGTTATGTAGAACAGTATGAAAGCAATTTTATGTATAATGTGGGAGTCTTTAGGAAAGAGTGCCCAGAATCCTACAGTGAAAAAAAAAAAAAAACTAATAGAATGTAAGGGATCAGGAACCAAACAGGATAACAAAACATGACTTAGTCTGAAAGTTGTGGCTCTGGGCCCTTGGTGAGGCAGAGACGGGTGGGAGATAGGAGATGTGATGACCACTCAGGATGTTTAGAGTCAGGGGATTTAGGGTTAGGAGGGCACCGCTTAGCTTGAGTGATGTGAACCAGGGTTCAGCGACATTGACCACCATTGAAGTTGTGAGGAAGACCACTTAGGGCCACTCCAATTTGGTTGTAGCCCTGTGGATTTAGAAGATTTAAAATAAATTAGGTCTCCTGGGGATATGGGAGGATCTGGTTTGGTCCTATCAGAAGGTTGGGGAAGACAGAGATCGGCATGTTGTCATAACAACTGTCAGAGGAAGGAGAGGATTGGGATGTAGTCAGCAAGAGGAGGGAGACTTTGGGAGGTAGGAAGATTGTGGAGTAGGAATGATCAGCCATACATGAGTTCAAAAGGGCTTAGAAAAGTAGGAGCCTGAGGAAGTGTTCTGAGCTTGGCCAAGGCTAGGGGCAGAAGTTGAGGCCAAGGTTAATGTTACTCTAAAATGAGGTTTTTGTTTTTGCAGCACCGGGGATTGAACTCACAGCCTCGCACCTGCCGGGGCAGGCACTTAAGGCACTGAGCCAAACTCCCGGCCCTGGTTTTTTGAGGCAGGGTTGCACTATGTAGCTCAGGCCAGCCTTGTGCTCGCGTTGTAGCACAAGCCGGCCTCGAACTCACAACGCTCCTCCTACCTCAGCCTCCCGAGTGCTGGGATTAAAGGCGTGCACCACCACGCCCGGCTCTAAAATGAGTTTTGTGAGGTGTGTTTTTATGAGGACATTTGCCTTTCCTACTTTCCCTGAGAACTGCAGATGGTATGGGATGTGTAGGCACCAGGTGATGTGCAAGCTTGAGGATACCTGTTGAGTGATTTGAGAAATAAAGTCTGGACCATTATCTGACAAGATACTGTGAGGTAGAACAAACCTAGGAATAATTTCTTGTAACAGAACTTTAGTAACTACATCAGCAGTTTCCCTGGTTGTGGGAAAGGTTTCTATCCATCCTGGAAAAGTACAGACAAAAGTAAGAAGATATATAAGAGTTTTGTGGTGGGGCATGTGTGTAAATCTATCTGCCAGTCCTGACCAGGGGTGTGTCCACGAAATTGGTGAGTAGGAAAGGAAGGGGGTGGTATGTGTCCCTGAGGAGAGTCTTTAACACAGAGATGACAGGTGTGAGTAGTCTGAAGGATGATGGCCCTCAGAAAAGGATGTGTGGCCACTGGGGCTAAGAGTCTGTATAGGGCCTGTGATCCCACATGGAAACAGTTGTGTAAGTCAGTGATGGTGTCTAAGGCCTGTTGATCTGGGACAACAAGTTTTGACCCTTGGAAAATCCATCCCTGAGTGTTTCATGTGTAACCTGGTCTATGAAGCAATTGTAGTTGTTTTGGTGAGTAATTAGGCTAAGGTACAGTGTTTGGGACTAATGGGAGAAGATGAGAAGGACATGGCCTTTGTGTAGCTAACTTGGCTTGTGTATTAGCAACGACATTGCCCTGAGCAATGAGGTCTGTAGAATGCTGATGTCCACTACAATGAATAACTGCTGTTTGCTTCAGGAGCTGGGCTGCTTCTAGGAGTTTAAGGATGAGAGGTACATTAATGATGGGGGTTCCCTGAGTGTTGAGAAAACCTGTTTCTTGCCAGATGGTGGCATGGGAGTGTAAAATGTCAAATGTATACTTTGGATAAGTGTATATATTTATGATCTTGTCTTTTGCTAGTGTAAGAGCCCATGTAAGAGCAATAAGTTCTGCCCTTTGTGAGTGTGTCCCAGGTTGCAGTGGATTAGCCTCTATGACTCTTGACTGGTTAACTATTGCATATCCTGCTCCCTTTTGATCATCTGTGTTTGTTTAACTGCCATCTATGAATCATGTGTCAAAGGCTAAAGAGAGAGGTGTGCTACTAATATGAGGGAAAGGGGTGGGAGTCATCTGTAAGCTCGCCATACAGTCATGGTGAGGGTAGTCTTCTGAGGTGGGAAGCAAAGTTGCTGGGTTGAGAGGACTATTAGTTGCAATAGAGATAGAAGGGTCCTGAGAGAGGACTAGATGTACCTGTTGAAGGTGAGAACAGGTCATCAGGGCAGGGAGTGTCTTATGTGAGATGAGCTCATTTAGATGATGAGGTGAGTGTACTGTAATAGATTGTCCCAATGTGAACTTTTTAGCTTCCTGTATCAGCAGGGCTGCAGCCACAAGAGCTCAGAGGCAAGGTACCCATCCTCTCATCGTGTTGTCTAACTGTTTTGGCAAGTGAGCTACCTCTTGAAAAGAAGGCCCCTTTTTGTGTCCCAGTACACCAACAGCATTGTGACCCTGAGAGGTAGTGTACAGCGTGAAGGGTTGGGTAGGATCAGGAAGGGTAAGGGCTGGGGCCCTTAGAAGAGCCTCCTTTAGCTTTTTAAAGGTGTGCATGGGTGTAGTGGGGTCTAGGGATTCTGATAAGGAGCCATTGGAAGCTTTGTAGAGGAGTTGGGCTAGAGCTGCAAAGTTAGGAATCCAGAGGCAAAAGAAGTTAGCTAAATCCAGAAAAGACAGAACCTGTTGTTTGGTTGTGAGCACCTGGAGAACCCAAAGAATCACCTTGTGATCTGTAGTGATGGAATGAGTGATAGGAGTGAGAGAGAGACCCAGATACTTGACGTTTGGGGAAGCTACTTGGGCTTTAGCAGGAGAAACCCTGTACCCATGACTGGAAAGAAAATTAAGGAGACTGGTTGTATGTTGCATGGCTAAAGTATGGGATGAAGAACACAGGAGAATGTATTGAAGGGGAGTGCTAGGTTTGAGGTCAAGAGCTGTAAGGGCAGCAACAAGAGCTTGGCTAAAGAAATGAGGACCACCCCTGAATCCCTGGGCGAGCACTGTCCAGGTAAAGTTTTGAGACCTAAGAGTATCTGGGTCAGTCCACGTAAAGGCAAAGAAATCCTGACAATCAGGATGTAGGGGGACAGTAAAGAAAAGTCATCTTTAAGGTCTAGAACTGGGAAGTGAGTGGTGGAGGGAGGAATATGAGAGAGCATAGAATGAGTTTGGCACCACTGGGTGAATTAGGGTAACAGCATCACTGATTACCCAAAGGTCAATTACCCCAGACAATAGGACCCATTAGGCTTGAATACTGGAGAATGGGAGTATTATAGGGTGAATGGGTAGGTTTGAGAAAACCATTGTCAAAGGATGCTTGATTATAGATTTGAGCCCTCGTAGATGTTCGGGAGCTA